>JAFISD010000164.1:0-72265 GCA_022560085.1 Helminthosporium solani
GGAGCCATATTGGTGGAGTTGCGACGTGTCAAAATAATTGGTGTTTCGGTGTTGATGATCGTCACGCGACTCTGATCGTCACGCGCACAGACACGGTAAAACATCGTCTGAATCACTTCTCAGAGTCGACTTTGTCGGCGCCTTGCTTTTACTGGCCGCGATGACTCTGCATATTACAGGCCTGGAGCAGGCAGCCAACTCGCATCCTTGGGCCTCGGCAACTGTTCTGGCTTCCTTAGTCATATCTGTATTTTTGTGGGTAGGATTCACGGTATCGCAGTGGTGGACGAGCAAAGGAAAGGGGACGCAGGAACCCATTTTCTCGTGGAGGTTTTTCCAAAATAGGGTTTTTGTTGGATTGATTGGGTAGGTCTCTTCTCTCTAACCACTGGCTGTTTGGGGAAAATTATCTGATCAAGTTCCGTTCAGGAATACGTTCCTCGTCGGTGCCATTTCGACGACCTGCATTATACAGATCCCGTTGCGGTTTCAAACAGCGAACGGTACCTCACCATTACAGGCAGGGATCAGGTTGATTCCCCTTTCCATCACGATACTACTTGGTGCTATGCTCACAGCCGTTGTCACTAAGAACAGAAGGATCGCACCTGTGTATCTCGCCCTTTTCGGCTCGGTTGGTCAAGTGATAGGGTGCGTCTTCATGTCACGCGGAGATCCAGAGAGCCCTGAATGGCGTTCTCTATATGGATTGGAAGCCTTGACTGGCTTCTCCGTGGGTATTGTAATTGGTGTGGTGACGTTGATGACACCGTACACAACGGAGAAGCGTGATCATGGCAAGTTTGACATATTTCCAGCTTCACAATGCAGCGCTAATACCATACCAGCCACTGCGACGGCATCGATTGTTCAATTTCGATTTCTGGGTGGAGCCACTGCTCTTGCCATCGTAGCGGCAGTGTCAAATACCTGATTGCGGAGAAATTTCGCAGTCTTACTCAGTCCACAGCAGGTCATGATGATCTTCAGGGCAACAGATTCAATCGACGGGTTCCCTTCAGACCTCCAACCAGTCATACGGGGTATGTTTGTTAAGAGTTTCAATCTCCAGATGCGAATCCTGATCGGCTTCGCAGCTGCCCAATTTCCGTTCTCACTTCTGCTCTGGAAAAAGAAACAGATAAAACTGTCTTGATTTGAAGTGTTTTCCTACGCTTGTATATACTCGGCCATAGATATCGCTCGCTTAATGTTCCGAACACTGTTCCTCAATGCCTCATCCATATGCGAGCCAGGAATTTCATGGCCACCTCCATGTACGTAGACGTTCTTCTGATGATGGGCACATAGCCGTGAAAGACGTGGAGGATAAAGAGAAGGGTCCTTCTCCCCCCAGATGTGCGTTGTTGGCACTTGGAATATCACTCCGTCCCTCTCATAACTCACTTCTCGTACCACACCACTAGCAAGAGCCGCCGGATCACAAGGCACAGCAGCTCCCAAGAAAATACCACACCTGAAAACCGGACTCATAAGCTCTCGCGAGCGATCTGTTTGCAAGCGATGCAACATCAAACTTGTTGCCACAGAAGCCCCCTGAGAGAAGGCAATCACGCCATCAAAAGGCCCCTCGACCTCAAGATAGGCCTCTAGGTCTGTGAGCGATTTCAAACAGCTGGCGGCGTTGTTTTCCTCAAAATATTGAAAGTAATCATCGGTAGCTGGAAAAAAGCCTTTGATGGAGTCGTTGATATCTGCGTATACTGCTCCTTCCACAAATTCAAACTCGTGATGGTCACCAATGGCATATCGAAGGGCAGCTGATTATGGTTGTCAGTTGAAACCTCTAGCATTGCTTCTCAGGTAGATCGGTAATCACCTGTTTGTACTTCGAACATCTGGTCCGGTTAACTTGGAGTGGCATAAGGGTGGTACTTGTACTTGCCTTGTTGTTCGTACCCATGCCATGGAGACATAGAAAACGCATGTTGGCTCAGAGTCTGTCAAAAGGGTATCTTTCCAATCGACACGAGTGAATTATCGACTCGAATCACTTTTTGCGTCTGACAGACCTCAACTCACAGTCTGTGAAGCGAATGCCGGAGTCGCTGCACTGGCACTGTCTGGTAAAGAGTTGCTAACCCCTACACCATTGGTGGCGCAGCATTCGTCGATTAACCCCCTTTTCAAGTTGGTGCATTGTACTTTGCACTATGAAAAGACACAAGCTTGGAATATGTCGTGATGTCCTATGTTGTCTAACCGCATTAGCACATTCTTCAATCTCACAGGTCCAAGTATGACAATCGACACTGCATGTTCTAGTAGCCTCGTCGCCTTGGATATGGCATGCGAGACACTACGTCGCGGGAACTCCTCAATGGTATGTATGTCAGCACTGGCAGACTGCAACCAGTGGATGCTCATGCATTGTGCTTAGGGTATTGTCGCGGGATGCAACCTAATCTACTCGCTTGACCTAACCATCGGCCTGTCTAATATGGGGTTCCTGTCTCCAGAAGGCATATGCCACAGTTTCGACAAGCGAGCTAATGGGTATGCCCGAGGCGAAGGCTTTGGAGCTCTCATAATCAAGCCTTTGAATGCAGCATTAAGAGATGGCGATATCATCCGAGCTATCATACGCGCCACCGGGTCGAACCAGAACGGCTACACTACGTTAGCGCATCCTAGTAAAGAGGCTCAGCTTTCTTTGATCCGCAGCACCTATGAACGCGCGAATCTAGACATGTCTTTGACCCAGTTCGTCGAGGCACACGGCACGGGTACTTCTGCTGGGGATTCGATTGAAGCCGCGGCGATAGGCGAAGCTTTCAGGTCCTCTGGCCCTAGAAGACCTCCGATACTCATGTGAGTCAGCCTGTTACCTCTCTGGGAAATACTGAATCGAACCTTTGCAGCGGTGCCTCAAAGGCAAATATTGGTCACTTGGAAGGTACGAGCGGCATCGCTGGTGTGGTGAAGACCATTCTCGTGCTTGAGAAAGGTATTGTACCACCCATTGCCAAACTCGAGCAGCTCAACCCAGCCATCGATGATTCATTCTCGAATCTTCAGGTAAGCTTCTTCTCCAGGGTATATTACGGATAGAGATCTGACTCAGGTATCAGTTCACCACTTCGTGCGTGCCATGGCCTACCACAGGTGTTCGGAGAGCATCAGTAAATTCATTTGGATTCGGAGGCTCTAATGCCCACATTGTTCTTGATGATGCATATCATTTCCTCACTCAGCACGGCTTACAGGGAAATCATTGTACTTCGTTGTCGTTACCTAGCAATGCCGACGTTCAGTCTGTAGGTCAGCTTACTCCATCGCTACATCAACACAACTCGAAGACCCCTGAGTCAATTCCTCGACTGTTTGTGTGGTCAGCTAAGGACAAAGATGCTACTGTAAGGCTTTTGGGCCTATATCACTTACATCTACAGGGTATTATGGACAAACAAATGCTAACCAATTCTTACACAATATCGCTTACGATGATACTGAGTAACAGGAGGAGCGCATTTCCGTGGAGAAGTTTTGTTATTGCCAATGGTCCCGAAGGACTAGTTCATGCAACAGCAAATGCTACATTACCAGTAAAAGTCAAGCAGAACGCAAAGCTCGGTTTCGTATTCACCGGTCAAGGTGCCCAATGGCTTGGTATGGGAAAAGAGCTCCTCCAGTATTCAAGCTTCCGTCAAGGTCTTCTCCATGCCCAGAACTATTTAGAGACTCTTGGGAGCCCTTGGCAGGTTATGAATTTCTTCGGCGACCAGACACTTCCAAAGGCTTATGACATCAATGACGCCCGGTATGCTCAGCCGCTATGTACCATTCTCCAAATAGCTCTGGTGGATCTTTTGAAAACCCTCAACATCAAGCCTTCAGTCGTTCTTGGTCATTCCAGCGGAGAAATTGCAGCTGCGTATGCCGCCGGCGCAATCTCTCGGGAGTCTACGTGGAGACTGGCATACTATCGTGGACTTCTGTCTTCTGGTCTCTCGAAACGAACTGATATATCTGGGACCATGATCTCCGTCGGACTCAGTCAGGAAAGTGCTTTGTCATACATGGCACAGATTGCACCACAGACCGGTTGCAACTTCCTATGCATAGCATGTATCAACAGCCCTACCAATGTAACAGTATCTGGAGATGTAGCTTCGGTTCAGAAACTGAAAGCACTTCTGGAGCAGGAGGGTGTTTTTGGTTGTATATTGAAGGTGCCGGTAGCATACCACTCCCCGCAGATGAACGACATATCGTCAGCCTATGAAGAAGCTATCAACCACCTTGTACCAGAAGACGTAGCTCTTGGTCAAAAATGGCTCATGGTTTCTGCAGTAACCGGTAAACCAATATCTGACGAGGATCTTCTACAACCATGTTACTGGGTACGAAACTTAGTATCTCCTGTACGCTTTGCAGATGCTGTCACCACCTGCTGTACGACCACGGGCGCCATTAGGGTGAAGAAGATCGACCTTAGTCATCGCAACATAGTTCACGCCACCGAGTTCCTGGAAATTGGACCCCATTCTGCACTGCAAGGTCCAGTGCGGGAGATCTTAGCCAGTATGCCGAGCGCAAAGGAGGTAGTCTACGCATCCATTCTTATTCGTCACAAACATGCAATGACTTCCATCATGCAAGCTCTCGGTTCATTATATTGTTTAGGATACCAATCGGACATCGCGCGGCTCAACACGAATGAAGACGAGATTCCTCAGCAAGCAGTTGCTCTTTCTGGTCTGCCAGAGTATCCATTTGATCACAGAAAAACGTATTGGACTGAGGCACGAATCAGCAAAAACCTACGCTTTCGAGCGAAGGGTCACAGTCCTCTACTAGGAGCACCAGTAGCCGATTGGAACCCATTGGAACCGCGTTGGCGCAACTTCCTCAGCGCGTCACCTACGTCCTCGTCAGCATGGATTCGTGACCACAAGGCAAGTACACAAGCTTGTATTCCAAATGGTACACATCTAACAAGTTAGATCAATAGCGAGATACTTCTACCTGCCGCAGCCATGGTGGTAATGGCACTCGAAGCTGTTAGTCAGATATCAGAGAATTCGACTCAGCCAATAATTGCCTACGAGGTAAGAAACGTAAGCTTTTTAGCAGCTTTGACCATGAGACACATGTCTGTCTCAGGACACCGGCAGATTCATTGCAACCTGGTTATGATTTCTCGATATACACCTACACAAATTCTACTACCTTGGAAATATGTCGAGGACATGTGCAAGCAATCATGGCAGAGAAAGTCACGCGATCCGACTACAATAGCTACGAGAGTCGGGAAGACGCAGCGATAGCGACGGAGATCTCCAGAAAAGTGAAGGACTTCCTTAGCCTGTCGCCGAAATCAGATAGCGGACAGCGCCTTTACAATCGCTTGTACAAGCTCGGTTACCATTTCGGCGAAAGTTTTTGTCGCATCGAGAATTTGCACTACGGACAGAATGGCGAAGCAGTGGGAGAAATATCCGCGATACAAGGGCAGGGTGACACGCCTATAGTCATCCATCCAGCCACGTTGGATGGGATACTTCAGATGATGCTTCCGGCGGCAACAGTGGGTGGCAATCAAGATATTAACACAACTGTTCCGACACGCATAAACCGGTTGCGTATATCCAAGAGCAGCCTCTTGAAAGACGCTGCTGGTAGTCGTCCACTACGAGCGCATGTCTCTCTGCATCGGGTCAATAACCGAACAACATCTTCCACGATACACGCCTTTGATCCCATTGGAGGTGCTGTATTGGTGACTGCGGAATCGGTAGAAGCGACCACTGTGACAGACGGGGCTCTAGGACTAGAAGAAAAAGGGCTTCCTCGGCGGCTATGCTTCGATCTCCAATTCAAGCCGGACATTTCCCTAATGAATAACTCACAAATTAGACAACTTCTAGCCGAGGCGCGACCGACCGATCCAGATCCTGAGGCACAGTGGAATAGCATCAGTGCCCTCATTTCGGGGATTATGCGTAAAGCAGCGCAAGAAATTGCTCTTTCCGATGTACCATTAGATCCACCACATCTAAGAAAACACTTCGCCTGGATTGTGAAATGTTCAAAAGATACAACAGAACAGATCATCCCGTTGGAATAGTTGCATGAACTTGTTCGAAAGCAAGGTAGATTAGGGGAGATCTACGGCCACTTCGGTCAACGTCTTAATCCAATTCTGAGGGGCGAAGCGGACGCTCCCGAAATTCTGAGCAGCAACAATATCTTGCGAGATTACTACGATGCCACTAGTGAGACATGGAAGTTTATCTCTCCCATCAAGGTCTACATTGATCTGCTGGCGCATAAAACCCCAAGCATGAAGATTCTGGAAATTGGCGCCGGCACGGGGTCAACGACAAAGTCTGTGTTGGAGGTCCTTTCAAATCCCACATCCCATGGTATCACTTGGAGGTACTCACGATACGACTTCACCGACATATCTTATCCATTTCTTTCGAAAGCAGAGGAAGAGCTCAGTGAGTATCCAAAGATAAGATATGGAATCTTTAATGTTGAAGAAGATCCGGTTGCGCAAGGTTATGAGCAGGGGTCATACGATCTCCTCATCGCCGCAAACGTTCTTCATGCCACAAAATCGCTTGATGTGACACTCAATTCATTAAGGAAGTTACTGAAGCTCAATGGCAAGCTGATTCTCATCGAAATTACCGAGCCACAGTCTTATGTAGCACCAATCATTTTTGGGTGTTTATCGGGGTGGTGGCAGAGTACTTTAGGCCTAAACATTAAACATTCAGTTGCTAGTTTACTAAACGATACCAGGCACAGATGCGACGCGATCTGAGAACCCATGCATATCGAAGGAGGACTGGGACCATGTGCTAAGAAACAACAATTTCTCAGGTGTTGATTTGGTTTCTCGTGACTACGACACTTCCAATTATAGTGTCTCTCTGATGATCTCTACCGCCATTGATACGAAGAAGTCTGTTAACGGCGCCCGGGCTCTGAAACCTAATACACCTACGGAGCATAAACAAACCAACGGCCTGACTCGAATCGCGAACGCAAAAGCTCAGTCTATACGCATTATCGGTGGTATAAGCAATCCATTCGGAACTTCTCTAACTCAAATTGTGAAAGAGCAATGTGGTGGCTCTCACACCGTCGTTTCGTCATTTCAAGAAGCTACTAATGACTAGAATTTGACTAATCACTTGGTCGTTATTGTTTACGAACCCTCCTGGCCTCAATTCGATCTGCTTTTAGAAGATCAATTTCTTCCTTTCCAGACTGTACTTTCGAATGCAAAGTCAATTCTCTGGATGACGGTGAGCATAGCGAGGACCAGAGGGCTCACATCCGCCAAGCTCTTCATAATACGCTTGCTGGCATCGAAACCGGTATTTATGAGCCTGAGCTCATCTCTTCAAGCGGTCTATTGAAGATACCCCGTATATACGAGGATGAAGAACTGAATCATTCTGTGCATCGTATTACTACCCCGCAATCTCGGTCGATTCCATGGGGAGATCGAGACCTATCACGGTCGATCAGAAAAGGTGAGGGAATAGCTGATTTGTATTGACTACATGAAGCTGTACCTCATGTACGGGCTTAGACTACTTCCAAACTAGGCCTAGTGCGGCTTGGGATGAACCAATGAAAGGAAAGGAAAAGGATTAGTAAGCCCTCAGCCGTGACAAGACCTGACGCTTCGGACCAAGACACCAGGACTCCTAGAAGCTCTCCACTTTGTCGAAGAAGCGCCCAATCCTTCTCCACTTGACCCAAATGAGATAGAGGTAGAGATCAGAGCCGTAGGCGTCAACTTCAAAGATGTGCTCGTCGCAATGGGGCATGTCAAAGACAATACGTTTGGCACCGAATGTTCAGGACTAGTTCTTCGCGCTGGATCTAAATCCCAAGTGAAACGTGGTGATCACGTCGTTGCTTGCCATCTTGATGCTTTCAAGCGCACTATCCGGTGTAAAGATTCTGCGGTTGCTATCATGCCAGAAAACATGTCGTTCGCCGAAGCAGCGTCGGTCCCAACCAATTTCATTACTGCTTATCGAGCACTGGTATACTCGGCGAACCTTGAAACGGGCGAAAGTGTGCTGATACACGCAGGCGCTGGTGGAACAGGACAAGCGGCAATCCAGGTAGCCCAGCATCTTGGAGCGGTGGTGTACACGACTGTCAGCACTGAGACAAAGAAGCAATTACTGATGCGAGTCTATCAGATACCAGAAGAGAACATACTGTATAGTAGGGACGTCTCTTTCGCCAAAGCTATTCGTCGTCTCATACATAGTAAAGGTGTTGACGTTGTTCTTAATTCGTTGTCAGGAGCCAGCCTCTTGGCATCGTGGGAGTGCATTGCGCCATATGGTCGCTTCATCGAGATTGGAAAACGCGATATTCTGGATGGGCGCAATCTGCCTCTCGCCCAATTCGAACGAAATGTGAATTTCAGTGCCATCGACATTGCCGCAATGGCAACAGAGCGGCCAGATTTGGTGTCACGAAGTTTAACTAGCGTACTCAGTCTTTTCGAAAGTGGGATGTTGAAGATGGTTCATCCTTTTGAGACATTTCCTATCTCTCAAGTGGAAGAGGCTTTCAGATATCTCCAAACTGGGGAGCATTTTGGCAAGGTTGTCGTTGAGGTGGAGCCTTCTATATTGGTGGAGGTATGTTACCTCTGTGGTCATTTGATGATTTTGCTTACCTAGAACAGGCTTCCGTCAAAGTTCAGTCTACGTGGAGATTCAACACAAACAACACATACGTTATTTCAGGTGGCTTAGGTGGGCAAGGGAGAAGTATAGCAAGATGGGCAGCATCTAACGGCGCGCGCCACCTAATCTTACTCTCTCGAAGAGGTGCCCTGGACGTCCATGCGGACCAATTTTTCACAGACATGAAGAACATAGGTGTTAACATTCAGGCACCAGCCTGCGATATCACTCAAAGAGACGTCCTACAGAAAGTGCTCCGAGAATGTGCCAAGTCGATGCCACCAGTCAAAGGTTGTTTCCAAGCATCAGCAGTGTTTCGAGATGTATTCTTTAATAAAATGACGTACAATGACTGGAACAAGGCCCTTCTTCCCAAAGTGGCAGGATCATGGAATCTCCACAGCCTACTTCTGCCGGAAATGGACTTCTTTGTCTTCCTCTCCTCGCTCACCGGCATCATCGGCTCCCAGGTGCAGGCCAACTATGCGGCTGGAAACACATTTGAAGACGCACTCGCACAGTATCGGGTTGAGAATGGCCAGAACGCCACATCTATTGACCTCAGCGCTATGCAGGCCGAAGGCGTCCTCGCCGATCATCGAGAAGTATTTGACCAGATCGTTAATGTCAAGTCCCTACTCCCCATGTCGCAGGAAGAGCTCTTCGCCATTCTAGACTATTATTGTAGACCCGGATCACACCGTGCCCAGGTCATCACAGGTCTTGATCTCTCCGCGTCCGTGGCGGCGAAAGGTGCGCAGGAGCCGGCGTGGATGAGCCAGCCCACGTTCAGCACACTGCAACAACTGTCCGCTACTACAACCTCGACAATGGGTTCGGACCAAAGCGGTGCGGTGCAAGATATTAACGAACTACTCCAGAGCGCAGAAACCAAGGAACAGTCCGTTGAGGTACTGGTGACGGCACTTCAGCATAAATTGTCCAAGTACCTATCCATATCGAAGGAGAACTTCAAGGTCGAACAGCCGCTTCATTCGTATGGAGTGGATTCTCTAGTTGCTATGGAGCTGAGGAATTGGTTCTTGAAGGTGCTTAAGGTGGAGGTGTCTGTTTTTGAGGTTTTGGGTGGGAGTTCAACACAGAACTTGGCAGCTACAATTGCGCAGAAATTGCATCACATATAGTGGTAGAATAGTCGCTAGTGAACCGTAAATCGAATAACCCCTCAAGCGTTGTTCAAACATCATATAGCGTTGGTGAATTATTGGAAGAGGTTTTGAAGCCGATATAGAATATGTTTGGGAACTAAGAGCGTATGTCTGCATGCTATTGCATTGGTTCTATGAATGATGAATTCACTAACTAGAAATAAATAATAAGCAGTCATCATCACTGCTTTACACATTTCTATATTAGAACAGCAATATTCTCAAGTCTTTGCCGCCGTGAAGTGGTTTTCAAGCAACGTTTGTAATAATCATTGGGATGAGTTCTTTATAATCTGTTTAGAATAAAATATAAGAAGGCGTAAAGGACTTGCAAAAAGCACATTAATATCTTGACTAGATAGAGCTATAGTTAACGTTATCAGCCTCTTCTATCTAGGGCATATTGGGTAATTCCATTAGTATAGTAGTAGCTATGAAGGTTTATAATATAGAGTTCTTAGCAATCCACTCCCTAGTAGATAGCTTAGTTATCACTTCTTATTTATTACCCCTATAAAGTATCTGTATGTAGACTTGGCTGGGAATGGGGGTGGAACAAACTTTTGAAGTGCGCCTCTGTACGGATCATAAGCTTAACGAATTCAAACGACAACCTGTTTCATCGTGTGCTTTTTCATACTCAAAGGCAAGAACCTTGTATTTGTTAATCTTCCAACGTTGTTTTGACTTTCTCTTTCGGGCCACCATCAGCTGACTTTCAGACAAGCCGCTCGACAACGAGGAAGAAGACCAGCTACAGAAGATCATGAACGCAATCAGACATGAACAAAGCGAAGACTCAGCATATAAAACTTCAGCAACAAACAAAGAATCACCGTTTACCATCCCTCGTATACTTCTTCGTCCGTCCATGTATCGTTTGCATACTCTTTCATCGTAGATTAAAGCTTCCTTACACACGCTCAAAGCTTACACATGCAGATGCGTTAGCTTCAAATTTTAGCAGAGGGAGTCCAGCTCTTTACTGGTTAAGGCTGAATACGTTCTACGTTCTATTTACATAAATTCACATGCTTGGCATGTGAACCTACGTAACTTTCCAACCCATAGACATTTACTAATTATGCACACTAAATCAACGTCAAGCGACCTGACGTTGACTAAATTCCATGGCGCTACCGATCGTTGACATCTTATCCAACAGGGTCTACATAGACTTCTTCGGTCTCGATCTCTCTCCCGCCTCGTGGTACCTACTCCACCGAAATCCAGCCCCTGCGTGCCCACATTAAATTCACACATTCGGTATACTTTGTATTGGATGTCCAACTTTGTAGTCGTTTTGGTAACGCCCGTCGACCTTAATTGCATTTGCGGTCTCTATTTTCGGGTCCGGGCGGTGGAGTACGGAACTTTCTTGCCAATCACCTACATCTTTGGTGTTGAGACCTCCAGGTGAATCCTCAAACATATTGATATCATATTTATGGAGAAGCTGCAAGTTTTCATGGGAATTGAAGGCGGGCAATTGAAGCGCGATCCGTGCTACCAAGGCAGAAGAAGACATAGGTTGCTCTCATAGCAGACGTGTCTCAAAGCTAGAGGGGAGCTCACTTTGTCAATGTATACTTGGTGTTATTGTTTAAAGTTCTTCTACTAACTGGTATAGCTCATTATTCATTTTACAACAAACAAATATTGTACCGCAATCGCAGTCGCTTTGTAGTCGAGACTCGAGATATTTCCCCTCTATTCAACAAAACACAACGAATTTTCTAGACTCGAAGTATCTTTGTCTCGTTAATTTTCAAGATTGCAAACGCCTGGTACGCCGCACCACCACCTAAAATACTGTATCTGGCGTCA
The DNA here is from genome assembly GCA_022560085.1 of Helminthosporium solani. Classification (NCBI taxonomy): domain Eukaryota; kingdom Fungi; phylum Ascomycota; class Dothideomycetes; order Pleosporales; family Massarinaceae; genus Helminthosporium; species Helminthosporium solani. The sequence continues at coordinate 11,693 of JAFISD010000164.1, forward strand.
CTTTCTTGTACCGCCGTCTGTCCCATTCTTTGTTTCAGCTCCTGTTACGCTTTGTTCCCTTGTCATATAACTAATTACCATGGTACTCCTATTCGAGATGACATTTCCTTCCTGGTCACATAATTTCACAATCTGACACCACGTGCTTACCCTGCCGGGCCTGGCCCCGCCTCCAAACGGAGTAAAATTAGAAGAGAGACAAACAGAGATACTCATATATAAACCGCCTGCTTCACCCTATTGTCTCTTTAGAACTCACACTCGCAAAGCACACCACTTGCCCCATTTTTGAGGCTTCTACATACACTTTGTAGTCCACATTCGATCAACTCGACCACTTTCGACTCCTAAGCCGATCACCATGGCTGCCACACCCAAATCGCTATATATATCTGCCATGCTCGTCTTCTTCAACTTGTTCGGCTCCATCCTCGCTGCGCCTTCCGGCAAGCTTAAGCAAGTTTACTTTTCCACCTAGCACTGTAACCACCTATAAAGTCACTAACCCTCATTCAGCGGCCGCTCCAGCAATGGCGACTTGACTTTCTACTCCCCCGGGCTCGGCGCTTGTGGCAGGTACTCTAGAGCTTCCGACGCCATCGCGGCTATCTCCCACAACGTCTTCGACGCTTCAACCCCGGCCGGCAACCCGAACAATAACCCGCTGTGTGGAAAGCAGATTCGCATCTCTAGGGGCTCGAAATCTGTCATTGTGACTGTTGTGGATCGCTGTAAGTGGAACTACGTCACCCCCAGTCTTATGTCGACACTAGCAATGCTGCCTGCAACCTGAATGTGTACAGTGTTACACAGGCTTTTGGTCATTTGTTACATGAAAACACTTTGATGCTGATCATTATAGGCCAGGGATGTCAGGCAGGTGACGTTGACGTGAGTCCTGCCATCTTCGCACTGTTAGCAAATCCCGGGGAGGGTGAAGGCAGGGTGAAGGCCACTTGGGAATGGCTTTGAGCCTTTCTCTTACCTCGATGCCTGGCCTCGTTGTAGCTTTTTGTACATCTTGTCTAGGAAAACAATGGAAAATAGGGGCTTGCACAACTCGGTTATAAGACTCGGTCCTGTCGTGTCTCGGTCCTGTCATGTCGGCGTGCATTGACTGCTCTTCGCTGCCTAGGATTGTGCGAGCTTTTGGAACCATGCTACCTACGGTCTTTATGAAATTCTGTCTATCAGGTGTCTGTAGGGTTTTCAAAATTTGCAATACGGATTTTGTTGAATCCTTGCCCTCCTTTATCCGTGTCCGCTTTTTATATGTAGGTTGACTTTCGTGAAGCTTTATCAGGCTCTTGACATGACTGTATCTATTAGAGTCAGCTTTCAGATCCCACGCCACATCCTGACTGAAATATGCCGCACCTGTCTACATCTCCAAGCCAGTGCTTAGCCATTGCACGTGATCTCACGCCACCAACTTCTTATAGTCAGAAATCCACCCGGTACTAGGCAAGTATTATGACTACACACAACCCCTATCCTTCTCCATATTACCGCACTCCCATCGAAATATACCTCCAGTCCGGCTTCTCTTTCAACAATCTCAAGCATCAAAAAGCTCGTTACGTCCACCCTTCACATCCACCACCTCTCCCATCCCTTCCCACTTCCATATACAACCCCTCAACTCAAGCGCAATGCCTCTAATCTCTTTGAAAATCAAAACCGACCCAAAAACAAACACTGGAAATCTCCACTCCAAAACCCATCATTCCGAGCCCCACACTCCAATCACACCCAGGGCGACATCACCTAGTCAGGACACCCGACTACCTATCTTCCTCATCGATTTCCAGAACCCTTACATCCACTCCACCCACTTCCCCCTCAGTAACCCCCTTGAAAAGCTCCACCAAATACACCACGCTAGGATACGGCATAGAGGTAATTCCATCAGTCGCCTACGTCTCCGACAACTTCAAGCGCACAGAGTCCTCACGGAATATATACCACATGTGATGGTAGGTTCTACAAAAGGAACTCCTACCGTATTTTTTGAGGATACTGGGATATTTGACCGTGACACACAGAGCCGACGTGATATACTTGTAGAATAGCTACATGGCAATACTGCGTATGTAGAATTTGATGTTGTCTGCTAGACTTCACGTATGTCTTTTTTTTCTGGCCCTGATGTCGTTGACTGTGTGGATGACTTGCTATTTGACTGAATGAACTGTCTTTCTATGACTTTGGCAAAGCTTGGTATCGGTCACTAGTATCGTCTCAGCCTCGCCATCCCTTTCCCTCCAATTTGATGAACAAAATGGGTTCGGGTGAGTTTGGACGTAATGTTATCGTTTGTGCTGTTTGTCGCGATTGTCACTCTCATCAGCCTCTGAGGGGGCACCTGTTGTGGTTTTGGCGTCCAACCTCTCTTGGAGAAATGTTGCTAGGGAGTTTCAGCTTTGTGTTTTATTCTTCAATATTTTTACTTATTTATAGGATAAATTTTGACACATCACATGCATACTACATATGTATGTATAACGCAAAGCCTCATCTAGTGGTGTTACCTTGCTCTGTAGTGCACTGTCTCATGATGGGAGACAGACTCGAATTCTAGAAATCTTCGCAGTCTAACACTTCTTCTCACTATATCCACATCAATTACGATCAGGTTTGAGTGCAAAGTCGCACATCGGTTCAAGGTTCCCCTTAATGGGGGACACGTAATCACGTGTTCTGCCAATACCTGGGCACATTTATGCAGGGATTAATGATTGGCTTGCGCACGCATCATAAGAACAACTACTCCGTATAAACCACGGTCGAGCCACCTCATCTCTTCTCTATGGCGTCTTTCACCTTCACCGTCCACCATCATTCACCAGTGTCACCAAATGATTTCCTAGGCACGTGAAAACGTTGTCATGCAAATGCGCCCTCCACAACGCCTTATTGCCGCAAGGCTGTCACCCCACTAATATCACCATGAGCTTTGTCTTCTCCCTCACACGCCCAGCGAGAACGCATGGCTCCAGTGCTCAGAATGCCGCTGAGTCCCTCAACACAGCTGCCCTTAATTCCGACGCTGATCCCGACCTTCGTGAGCTCAATACCAGCCTGCAAGCCCTCACTGAGATCTTCCCCGACATCCAGGCCGAAGTCTTTCGCGAGATGCTGTCTGCCTTCAGCCCTGAGAGCAGGTTGCAAGTGGTCACGGAGCAAATACTGAAGCATAGCAACCAATGGGTACGGGGCCGCTACAGGATGCCGGCAGAGCAGGGCGAGCAGGGCGAGCGGGAAGAGCAACACGCCCGGGCACTTCACCGCTTCCAATACAGATATCGTAAGGTGGAAACAGACGAGGATACTCGCGGAGTGCCACTCGCAGTGCAGGATAAGTTCCGCTCTCAAAGCTACAAGGATGCGACGAAAGAGGCACTGTATCAAGAGTTCAAAGGCCTTAGCCACTCGACCATCAAGGCGGTGCTGGCGGAATGGAACTTCAGCTATACCAATGCGAGACCGACACTTCTGGCACTTTCAAGCAACAGCTGGCGTTCAAGCATCACCAATTTCCTTTTCCGACGCAAGGCCCCGACCGCTGCAGACCACCCGCTCGTCATGTGGCTTGCTCCAAATGCAAAGACAGGGCAGGGCAGGAAACCGCTCCTTGTGAAAACCAAAAGCGCCGAGCTCGATCAAGAACTCTACGATACCTTGATCGTCCCAGAATTGGAGAAACAGCAGAAGGAGCAGGTACAACAGGACCTGGAAATGGCATTGCAGTGGAACGAAGAAGAGGCGGAGAAGGGGGGCGAGATGTACGACTGCGAATGTTGCTTTATTCCCAACACCCTCCAGCAGATGTCGACGTGTCATGTTGAAGGGCACTACATTTGTTTCCGATGCATACGTCACGCTATCAACGCAGCCTTGTACGATCAAGGCTGGGCGCGGAATATCAACACCGAGCTTTGTACGCTCAAGTGCATCGCCCCTACAATAAACGTCGATAGTTGCCAGGGCTGTGTCCCCCTCCCATTCATTCGCCGCGCCTTAATGGAGGAGAAGGATGGTCAGGACAATTTGAACAAGCTGCACGAGCGTTTTATCGGCGAAGCCTTGACAAAGTCACGTTTACCCCTCATTCAATGCCCGTTCTGCTCCTATTCAGAAGTCGACGAACTCGCCATGCCAGGCTTAAATCTTTTCAAACGACTTCGCATAAGGAGACGCCCCCTCATCTCTGCATCCGTCCCAATTGTCGAGCTACTCCTCTCTCAGGCCGCCCGAGTCCTGCTATCATTCTTCCTACTCATCGTTTCGTTCCTAGCGTTCCTCAATTATGCACTCTTCTCACCCCTCCCTCTCTTCTCTCCACTCCACAACGCCCTTCGCCGCATCCACCTCAAACGACGCGGTTTCCGCTTCCAATGTCGCTCCCCAACCTGCTCCCGTGCCTCCTGCATCGCATGCGCTGCTCCATGGCACGACCCACACTCCTGCTACTCAAGCCAAAAAACATCGCTACGACTTGCCATCGAGCGCGCCACTACAGACGCCATTAAACGCACCTGTCCGGTATGCATGCTCTGCTTCGTCAAATCCGACGGATGCAATAAGCTCGTCTGCCTGTGCGGATACAGCATGTGTTATATCTGTCGACAGGGCCTGAAAGTCGAGGGCTACAGCCACTTCTGTCAGCACTTCCGTGCCACCCCGGGCGAACCGTGCCGCGAGTGCGACAAATGCGATCTATATCGCGTGGAGAACGAGGAAAAGGCGGTCGCCAGGGCGAGGGAGAGAGCGGAGCGTGAGTGGTGGGAGCAGCAGGGAGGGGAGAGTGGAAAGTTGGGTTTGAAGAAGGAAGTGGGTGATTTTGCGGTCGTAGGTGTGGATGATGGGAAGAGGTGGTTGCGATGGGCGGATGTTGGGGGGTGGATTGAGCGAGGTATTGAAGCTATTGTTGTTTAAGATGTTTTTCTCGTTCTTTTCTTTTTTTCTCTTTTCTTTTCTTCTTCTTCTTCTTCTTCTTCTTCTTCTTCTTCTTCTTCTTCTTCTTCTTCTTCTACTACTACTACTCCTTTGCTTGGATTCGATATGATTACGATCATCATCTCTTCTTTTTTTTAAAAACACCCCCGCGCGCGATTCACTACTATCTACTTGCGCACTCGTGTATCTTTTACATTGAGACTATATTGTAATTAGTAGGTACTGCCTCCATGAATCTAAATCCATCATTATCATCATCATCGTCATCAAGCTAGGGGCACATATACGTTCATTACATACAATATCCCCACCTCGAAAAGACTCTCTTTCCTTCCCTCCTTCCTGCCTCCTCTCTCTCTTCGCTCACACAAACACAGCCTCACTCTACCATCCACCCACCCTCGCGCCCAATATCTCCCAAAGCAGCGCGGAAAAAAAAAACTAAAAGATTCATCATAAATACCAACATTGAAAACAACGCTACATTGAAAATCCACCCCTTAAAAAAGGTATCAAAAGACTAACAAAGGCTCACTCACTCAACTACATACAAGCTACAGGCCCATCTCGGCCTGCAAAAGCCCGAAACACCAGACGGCCAAACTCCAGGTATCATTCCCCAAACCCCATAACCAAGCACACCCATCTACATATACCCGCAACTGCAACGATGCCAAACGCAAGCCTTCCCTCTATCCCGTAACCGCGATGCAGCAATGCCTATTCCGCATCAACCAATTCGATCTTCTTGCCCATGCATTCCACGACCTTCATGTAAAACTTGGGGGCCTGTGCTCTAGGGAAGCTGATCTCGTCGGTGAGATAGTCCGGCAGCAACTCGATGAGTTCCTGGTCGCGCTGTTCATTGAGTAGCGGCGTGTACCAGATTTCAGTTTCTTCGTACGACTCGCCGCTGTTGGTGACGGTGAGTTGGAAGTGAAGGGCTAGAGTGGTTATGTTAGCGTCTATGCTCTAGCTCAACGGGATACGTTATGGAAATTTGCTTACTTCCGTTACGGCCTGCTTGCAAGCAGTCGTAGACTTCTTCATCTTCTTCGTTCTTCTTGCAGCCTAGGATGACGAGGTTGGTTAGGTCGCTGTATAGTTCGACCTTTTGCTTTTGGAATTGGGCTTCTTTGGCTGCTTCGGCGGTTCCGGGGAGGATGACGCCGGTTGTGCGGGGCTTTACTGCGCTTCCAGGGACGGTTTTGGTTTCGGGAGGTGCGGACGAGCGTGCTGCTGCGAGTTTTGATGATAGTGTTTTGTTTTCCCCTTGTACCGACGCTAGAGAGTCGGATAGCTTTTTGCTCTCGGCGTTCAACCGCGCGTTCTCTTTCTCCATTCTGGCCATTTCCTTCTTGAGTGATGTTATTTCTGACGAGCGTGTTTGCATTTCAGCTATCTGCTGCTTCATTGCCTTGATGACCGCGTCTTGATCTGTGGTTTCATTAGCCTCGTTTCTGAGAATCGTGAATGTAACTGGCTACCTTTTGCTACTTGCGACGTCTTCCTCTTCAGTTGATCAAAGTTTGACTCCTTGACCGAACCTGCGACTTCCTTCAGCGTGTCATACTTGGCCGTCATAGCCTCCAGCTTCTTGGTAAGGTCGCCGACCTTTCGCCTCAATGCCGGATCGCGCTCCGTGTCTGACACACTTCCAGCTCGTCGAGGGCCGTTCGATGTTTGACGCGCTGCTCTTGCCTGTACCTGAGTGCGACGCGCTGACGGTCGCTGCGGGGGTGGAACTTGGGTTTCTGGTATTTCGTCCAGCTCTATCGACTCCTCAATATCTACGTCCATCGCCTCAGAATCGAGCTCTGGCTGCGTCTCAGGGATGAATGGGACCTCAGGCTCTGGTTCCACTGTGGGCGCGCGCTTCGTCGTCCGTGATTTTCCCGTGGTCTTGGGCTTGACCTCCTTTTTCGGCGCAGGCTCCTTTTCTACGGTTTTGCGCGTCTTTTTCGCGGGTGCCACTGCCTCTGCAGGCTCCTCTTTAGGCTTCCCTTTCGGAGGGCGTCCTCGCCGTGTCATCTTGACCTCTATCGGCGCAACAGCTTCATCTTCGGCATCGAATTCGTCCACCTCTTCCGTTTCGTCTCCGTTGCCATTCTGTCGCCCTGCCAGCGCTTTGCGACCGCCCTTAGCACTCGCCTTCTTCGTGACACTTGCGCCCTGCTTCTTGACCCCCAGCACACTGTTTCCGCTTGCACGACGCGTCGCAGCTGTCTTCTTTGCAATCGCCTTCGTGGCAGGAGCCGCTTTGGGCATTTGCGCAGCTTTTCCGCGCGGTTTACGCGTCGGCGCCTTGTTTTCAGTATTGGAATCGGGGGTCGGGAATGCGAGAAGCTCGTCGTGTGTCTCGTCTTCGGAGGCGGAATCGACGGTGAAGGAAAGATTCACTGCGGCAGCTCGGGGGGCCATTGCTATATTCAACAGTAGCGCTTTCCGTGTGCAAGAGAGTGGTCGATGCTGTCGAGGACAGGGCAAGAGCAGGGCAGGATGCGGCAAGTGGGATGGTAAACAAACCTGTCCAACAAGGCAAGAGGCCCGTGCGTGGCATCTCTCCAACATTCCAGCCATCTCGCATCTACAAGTACCTTGTCACGTGCTTATCTACCTATACATCCTCCTTGCATACTTTGTAGGTTGTTCAACACTCTCACCTCATTTGGGCACTATCTAGATAATGAAATCTATTAATATCAGTGACGGTTGAGCCCCAGGCTTTTTGACATTTGTAAAGCACGTGAGCGCATACGAAATAGTCTTCGATGCAGTAATAGACGCCTTAGACGCCATAAGCGGCCGTAGAATTCTCTCAAGCTGCTCCACACGCCGATTACCAATTGATGACAAGTAGTTACTCCGTAGTTAGCTAACTAGTTAGTTAGTTAACAGAGTGCATCTCTCTACCAGCTACCCCCGGTGCCCGGTTGTACATCCAGAAATACACCAATCAGAATGCCTCGATGTTGGTGTCATGCATCATTCCATTCCGAATCTGGATACCCGAAGCTTTACGTTCGTGGGGTAGCTCAGTGATCAGCGCGACCTCTTCTTGCTTTTAGACACCGATTTCCACTGCCGTAGTTAAAATCGTGGCTTGGGTGAGCTAGGTGCCACAGTGCGAAGTATATATCTGCGGTCAGCCTCCATAAACTTACTCCCCAACGTCCAGACACAAGCTGGGTTCACCTTTCAGCATTACGTTCCCTCCCTCAAATCGACCGTCATCCACCATGACTGCCCCTGGAGTGAAGGAGACCAAATGCGATGTGCAAGTTGCATCATGTCCTGTTGAGTATGAACTTCACTGACGAAAATCCAGGCTCATTGTAGGTGCGGGGCCAGCGGGGTAAGCGTTTAACATCTAGAGGAGCGAGACTGTCGAAGCTGACAAGACGAAGTTTGATGCTAGCAACATGGATGGCTCACTGCGGTATCAATGCCCGAGTGGTTGATAAACGGGGCACGAAGATATACAACGGTCAAGCTGATGGCCTTCAAATGCGGAGTCTCGAGATCTTCGACAGTTTCGGGTTCGCAGATCGAGCGTCGAAAGAAGCAAATCAGATGGTAGAGGTACGCATCTTCCACTTGGATCAGAATGTCCGACAGCGACGCTTTTCCTGACTGACTGTTCATAGATGTGCATGTGGGTAAGTGAGAGCGAGGAATCCGATAATACACTCCGCTCATAGCTCTAGAATCCTGGCGAAGATGGCACAATTCGGCGATCAGATCGTGTCCCTGACGTGCCTCCCGGGCTTTCACGCTTCACTCAAATCGTGCTTCACCAAGGCAGAATAGAACGCTTTTTCCTCGACAACATCAAAAAGTACTCCAAGGACACTTTGCACGTCGAACGCGCCGTATTACCCGAGTCCCTCGACATCGACGAAAAGCTATGTGACGACCATTCTTCAGATGTGTACCCAATTACCGTGAGATTGCGCCATCTAACGGAAGAGGAAGCGACACCAGAGCAAAGCAATGGATCCACAGTACAAGATGGGCTGTTCAGAAGCAACATGGCTGACGACGACACCGATGATTTGATTCGAAAGGGCCGAGAAAATCAGGGAGGCTCTGAGATCGTCAAAGCAAAGTACATGGTTGGATGTGACGGGGCGCATAGCTGGACGAGGCGACAAGTGGGATTTCAACTCGAAGGAGAACCCACAGATTTCATCTGGGGTGTGCTAGGTACTACTCTTCTATCTCCTCTCCATCCCCTTCCCAGATCCCAACATATGCTGACTCCACCAAGACGTGATCCCCATCACCGACTTTCCCGATATCCGCATGCGCTGCGCGGTCCACAGCGCCTCATCCGGGTCCCTCATGGTCATACCCCGTGAAAATAAGCTTGTACGCCTCTACATTCAACTCACAGAAATCAAGCCCGACGCATCCGGCCGCGCCGACCGCTCCCGCATTACACCCTCGACCATCATCTCTGCAGCCCAGAAAATTCTGGCCCCTTACACGCTCACATACGAATACTGCGACTGGTGGACAGCATACCAAATCGGACAACGTGTAGGCACGAACTTCGACTTCAAGAACCGCGTCTTCCTAGCCGGCGACGCTGTGCACACGCATAGTCCAAAGGCCGGCCAAGGCATGAACGTAAGCATGCAAGACGCCTACAATCTCGGATGGAAACTAGGCCTAGTAGTAAAGGGGATAATCAAGCCAGAAGTCCTCCAAACGTACCAACAAGAACGCCGAAAAATTGCCCAAGACCTCATCGAGTTCGACCACAAATTCTCCCGCCTTTTCTCAGGCCGCCCCGCAAAAGACGTCCTCGACGAAACAGGCGTCAGCATGTCCGACTTCAAAGATGCCTTCCTAAAAGGCAACATGTTCGCCTCAGGCCTCTCCGTAAACTACAGCAACAGCATCCTCGTTGCCAAAACCCCCCCCGATTCAAACCCTCTAGCTTCAAATATAACCCTAGGCATGCGCTTCCCCAGCTACAAAGTCCTTAATCAATCCTCCGCTCAATCCCTCCACTTCCAATCCCTCCTCCGCTCCGACGGCCGCTTCCGCCTCATCCTCTTCGCAGGCAACATTCTCTCCGCCCCACAATCCACACGCCTCCGTTCCTTCTGCTCCTATCTCGCTTCCCCCTCTTCCTTCCTCGCCCCGCACCTCTACAGCAACATCGATATTCTAACCTGCCACTCCGCGCCCCGCGTCGACGTCGAATTGCTGCGCGATTTCCCGGACGTGCTGCATCGGTTCGATGCGAAGACGGGGTGGGATTACGATGCCGTATATGTGGATGATGAGAGCTATCATGAGGGGTTTGGGGATGCGTATGGTGGGTATGGTGTGGATAGGGAGACTGGGTGTGTGGTTATTACGCGGCCGGATCAGTATGTTGGGTATGTTGGTGTGCTGGACGGGGAGGGGGGATGGAAGGGGGTTGAGGAGTATTTTAGGGGGGTATTGGTGGGGTGATTGATTGTGTGAAGGTGCGTGGGTGTATAGATAGATGGGTGTTGAGATTAGAAGTGGTTGTTGGTTCATTGATTGAGATGATCGATCTGCGGGGTTGGGTACTAGGTAGTTGAGACTGGAAGGGGAATCAATAGAAACAATCATTTTCAAACACGTTCATGAAGGATGATGATGATGATGATGATGAAGTGGTAGAAGAAGAAGAAAGAACCGCCTGTTTTCATTACCAAAATACTGACTATCCCCATATTATTAATCCAAGTCATTCATTTCCTTCGCATTTCATCCGAGGCAGCTACCTTCCTTCCCCTCCATCACCCTTCCAATTCATTCCAATCATACAAAGATCCTAACCCATCATCCATCATCCGTCCCGCCCTCCCCTCTCAGCATCGTCTAACGCAAATACTAATGCTATGCTAACTGCTAACTACCTAGGTATCAAGAACAAACCCAAACGCCATGCTCATGAGTCGTTATGATACTACACCAAAACAACGACAACCAATGGGCAGTCCACCCATATCCCATTCCATCCTATCCTATCCCATCCCATCCTATTCTCCCCTAACGACCAACCGACCACCCAACCAAACCAATTCCCAACACCAAAACCCCCCGTTCCCTCTCTCATCCCCGACTACTCCCACTCCACGAGCTCGGCGCCCAACTACTCATCTTGCTCCCAAGCGAGCTACCAAGCGAGCTTCCACTCCACCAGCTCGCCCCACCATTACCCCAGCCCTTACCCCACCGCTTCTTGCCCATACCGCCACCGAGCCCCGTCTTGCTCTTATTTTCCATCTTGTCTTCCCACTTGAGCTTCGTCTCCATGATACCGTGGATAGAGTTGATGATGAGGAAACTGGTGGAACCGATAGCACGGAAGAGCGCAAGACCAGCGACGGACCAGAGGATGAATTTGAGGTAGAAGTTGTTGCCGATGGATTGGCCCGAGTACGCTTCACTGACGGACATGGCGAGAACGGCATTGGAAATCAGCCATACTACCACCATGTACGTGCGTACGGCACGGTAGTAGTCTTCTTGAGCTTGGGCTTCGCTGACGCCGGGGTTGGCGACTTCGATGCGGTCGCGTAGGTTGCGGAGCGCTTCATCGTAACCGGAATCGATATCGAGCTGTTCAGAAGGCATCTCTAATTCGACAATGTTGCCATTCTTCGCTTTGGCGTCTCCCAGGTCGGTCTTGGCTACGTTGTCGCCCTTGGTTCCCCAGGACACATCATGTGCATTGCAGAAGGCATACACCTGCAGCGTGCAGATGTACGACGGCAGGAGCGCAAAGTATTGTCCGAAAGAAGTAAACATGTGCCAGGGATCCAAATACATGAATGACATGACGAAGTAGAGGCCAATAGTGGCGCAGGTTGATACAATCAAGTTGGTGAAGACGTTGTTACCAAGAGTTTTGGGTTGCTTGGGGTCCTTCAGTTGTTTGATGACGATGTAGATGGAGGCAAAAGTGATGTAAGCCATGATGACACAGTAAGCTGTCATACTTGACAAAAACATCTTCTTTGCACCTTGCGGTCGATTACCCATGGAAAGGATAAACTGCATGCATATGAGTAGCACGACAGTGTACCGCAAGATGTAAAAGATGTATTTTCCGACGTTGTGGCCAAAGGGGTCATTCTGGGGATCAGCGAGCGAACCGGCAATGAAGAAAAAGGTCAGGTAGAAGTTGGCGAGTGAGAAGAAGGTGAAGCATAGCGAAACAAATTGGTAGATAAACTCGATGTGGAGAAGGGTTTTGCGCCAGATAGTGTGATCTGTATACCAGACTTGCTTGAAATGCAGTAGTGAGTAGACAGCGGCGAAGAAGGCACCATTCAGCCAGCGACGACGCTGGGAAATGAATTCGGGAACAGCATCTGTTGACTATTAGCCAAGTCACTGGTGTGGAATGAGGGGGAATTACCTGGCACATCGGTCTCTCCCGTGGCTGCCTTGACATACTTCAAGACCCACTGTTCGCTCCGCTTCGCTACGAGCTCCCAACACAGAATACGATCCTCAGCCAAGTACATGTTGGCTGTGAAGACATCTGCATCTTGACCATGAAGCGTCTCGCCCTTGAAGTACTGGCTGAGCGGCCCATGTCCAGTGTGGTCATTCTGTAGGGCAATGTACCGATATGCTGAAAGCGCACCAGGTAGGACAGTAATGTAGCCAAAAACCGACTCTAACGGTTTGTCGAGAATGTTGGACATTTTGTACTCGAAGTTTTGAGATGCAACCAGCGGATTGAGCAGGCCGAGCCAGCCTTTGCCTTTCCCTGCCTTGATCTCGCCTGCTGCACCTGCAACAGACGAATCAGTGTCGAAGGCCTTCCATAGATGATACAAAGCTTTCGGGCCTGGCTTGGTTCCAACATCAAGGAGAATGCAAATGTTGGGGTTTAGTGCTTGGCCAAAGGCGTTGAAGAACCATCGGTGAGAATTCAACTTCTTCTGATTCTGCTCCTTCATGCAGAAAATCATCTGGACCGGAACGATGCCTTTCTCGGCACCTTTGAATTTGAGGTCTGCATCCAGGGATACTTGGGTGGTATACTCGTACACGTGCGCAGTGACCTCACGTTGGTTAACGTGGTTCTTCGCGATGCCCTTTTGGAAGCAACCCATGGCTGCCAGAGCGTCTAGTGTCCGCGGATGAACTTTTTGACGACCATCAGCAATTACACAGACGACAATCTTCTGCCATCCATCCTTGCCCCACGTTCGTGACCGAGTTCGCGAGCAGAAGTGGCTGATGTTGCGCATAACGCCATGCATGGTGCGCGTAAAATCGATCTCGTTCTCGTTGTACATGGTAATGCAGATGAACAGCTCAGTTTCACGCGTCGTGTTTCCAATGTTCTGACGCAGCTTGTAGCCCTTCTCTACAAAGTCGTCTGGGTCACATGTCACGGCCGTATACCGCATGTGTGTGAACTCAATGTCGTCACGCCGGGGCAGAAAACTGTACAGAATGGTCGGGATTTTGCACTCCAAAATCAGCTCGCCGTTAATGAGACGAACTTCTTTCTTCGTCATGAGAGCTTCTCGGGCACCTCGTCGCGGCTGGGCAGAGTCCGGGGCCGGCCCATAGTGCTCTTCCTTCTCGTCGGCTTCTGTGAATTCGTCTGTGAAGGTATCTTCAGACATGTACGATTCTCGCGACTTCATATCCGGTCGCGCGTCACCAATATCTGTGAAGGGATCGTCATCGTTCATGGGTATCGAGCTCATGTCCAGCGTCGCATTTGAATCCCGTGAAATGGGTCTACCGCCGGAAAAGAGCGGCGCCGGGGGCAGTGGCCTTTTAGGGCTGCCCGGCCTCCCGCCGCCATATCGCGACGAAGGGGTGCCTGGGCGTGGGCTGCCGTTCAAATCGACGGGCTCGTACGGGTTCGTCGATGCTGGTGGACGAGCGTAGTCGGTCGATGTGCGGGTGGGTGAGTACGGGCGAGAGGGGGAAGTGTGTTCGGAGCGTCGGTAAGGGATGTACGAGGGTGAATCCTCGGTAGGAGGGGGCATGTTGGGCGCAGTGTCGAGAACTGACGACGCCCTAGAGAGTGGTATAGAGGAGACGGAGGGTTGGTAGGATCGTGATAATGGCGATGGCGGTCTGTAGGGTTCATACAATGGTAAGTCTGGGTCCTGTCTCATCTTGGTGGGGGATACGCGGTCTACGAGACGCGCGGTGACGGATTTGCGCTTCAGTGACTTCGGATTGCCTTGTGAGGGCCTGGGTGCACTGCCCAAAGCCGCGCCAGCCTCACGCAAGAAGTCGACGATACCCGCCTCAGCATCCGTCTGCATTCTCACATCGGACGGGAGGCGCTGGTCGCCCAGTGTGCCCGCAGTGCTGTCCATTGCAGAGAGAAGCGAGGCTGACTCTGAGTTGGGGGGTTTCCTGCGGTTGCAAGACAGGATGAGTATAGAGGAATGAAAAGGAACTAATCAGAGGAAAAACTGTTTTGTACTCACGGCACGTAGCTCTGTGTATCATCTGCGTTTGTCAACAAGCGCATAGTCGAACCTCCTTGCATATGGCCGGCGCCGTCTTCCTCGCCATATGCAGGCGGCAGGTTCCCGTAGCCGGGCGGCGTGCTGGGCCGGTCCATGTTATTGTTATTTGCCGGCAAGCAGTGCACTGATCAATCAAGTTCGAGGCCTCTGAGTAGCGATTGGGATAGTACCAGGAAAGAAGAATGTGATATCTATCAATGTCGTCGTGTATATGTCACAAAAGCTAGTCGCGAGCGAATGGAGACTTGCGGACGTTCCGGCGTGGAGATTGTTTGACAACCCGCTATCTCCACAGCAACCGTATAGCCACTGGCGCTAGTCCCGTTACGGCCATGTACCCTTGTATTGTCCTTACCCGGTTCAGCTACCGTTTTGCGAAGGTTGCGGCCGCTAGTATGTTTACGGTATGGTAACGTAACCCTGTACCTCACAAACACCACATCTGCATCCCAGTTATTGCGTACCAGTGCTATTTCATCTAGCATTGCCCATGTTGCCTCTTCTCGCATCGATTGCTGCCTATAGATACCCAAGCAACTAGGCGTTGCTAGTACGAAGTATGTATTCCGTAGATGCATGCCATTACCGCTTGAATTAACACACCCGTACGGAGTACTCCGTACACGTTATGCCATTGATCCTCCTACTCCCTATATACTATAATCGTTAGTACAGCGTCCTTGTGCTAGAGCGGCGTTTCATGTACCTGTATGAATCACCTAGCTTGTTCCCTCTGAGATGGTAAGACGCTGGCACACGCAAAAGTGGTATTCAAGAGGCATCAACAGCTAATTCTCAAAACATAAACAGAATTCACAAATCAATGAAAACACTGGAGATGTTCCCACTTGGCCTCGCAACGAAGATGGCAAGTTGGTAAATGATGGCTACCTAAACTGGGGATGATCTGTCCACCGCGCCAACCCTTCTTCCCTGAAAAACTCCAAATCCCTGAGCATATCCGAAGTGGGCATGATATATCTTCCGTTGGAAAAATCAGAAAAGACACTCAACCTTCCGGCTTTCTGCAAACATTGACAGCATCTACCATCGTTCAACATCCTCCAATCCGTCACGCGTGCACTCTCGACAACACCTGATTCCGCATTATAATGCAGACCATGACTAAGCCAAGGAATTGGTGGAGCAGTATCTACAATGTCGCACGCAGAGTAGCCCTGTCCACTGTTGACTCGCTCAACAAAAAAAGGACACAGATGAAGCTGTTCAGTGGTAGCATCTCGTTGCGCGGGCTGCACCATTATCGTGAAATGCTGAGTAAAGCTTGCTAAAATAGACGCAGCAGACCTCTCAAACTTGGCCATACCCTCACCTTTTGGCCATAGTTCATGAAATTCCTCTTTTGAAACCCCAATCCAAGTCCACGGATGTCGACACCCATTGCCACTAAGAACAGCAAGTCGACAGCAACATTTCCACCCCAGCTTCTCAAGCTTCTTATAGCTGAGGAAGATTTCTGTCGAGTGGACGCTGGTATCGAAAGATTTTACACTGAGGAATTCGTTCCAGAGTTTTGCGCCGCCGTTGCCATGTGTACTGCATACGCGCTTATATGCTTCTACCATCGACTGTCGGCTATGGAAATCAACGCCCCCAACCTGCAACTCCAGAAACGACATCCAGATGAAAGAAGTGACATTATCAGAATGCCTCTTAGAGCCAACATCTTGCCGATTTGAGAAGTTGACCTTGTCGGCGTTAGGTACAGTACGTGACACGACATTCCGCATAATACCCGTCCATGCTTCAGGGTGAAAAGTGGCTCTCAACCGCAACATATGCTCAATCTCCTTAACCACATGCATGACAATAGCTTCAGTGACCATCAGCTCCCACTCCGCTTCTCCCTTGACGCTCTCACTGACTTCTCCAAGCCTCCAATCCCAGATCAAGTGTCCAATGTGCGCTGGTGTCATAAAATCCCCGAGGATTTTCAGCCATTGCTTCATTCCGATAATTTCGATGATGTTTTCCATCCTTCGCTTTCCGTTGCCTTCATGGACAAAGTTTCATGCTTGATAGCCTGCTTAATAAAGAGCACGAGGATTTCATTTCCGAACGCTTGACGTATCTTGATTATTTGGTAAACGTTGCCGAGCAACCGGGGAACGTCTTCGTGGGGGGCATGGTGCGAGACGAGTGTGAACGCCGCCTCTTTAAGCGACTTTTCGTCATGCCTATACAAATCAATCCCTTCTCTTTGTAATATCTCTTTTACGGAATCCATATCAAAGGTTTGACTGCCGAGCAGTTCCTCTTTTTGAACTTGTGTGTGCTTCTTGTAGAATATATGTGATGAGAGGTCTATAGGTGTAGAAGTGAAAGCTGTGCTTTCTATAGTTTTCGCATCGTGAGTCAAAGCTTCTGACTATACATGATGATTCAATAAGAGTCATTCATACGGCTTGATAACCTGCTTGACTTCGTGTAATTGGGTTGAATACGAAATATATGTTTGAATATCGTTTTGAAACGCCGCTCATGCCAGTGAACCACTCCTTATTTGCGGTAACCTACACTCTAACAATAAATATGCTGTTTTAAGTATTCGAAGATTAACTTGGAAGTCTCGATTTTTCTCATCCAACGTATGAGATATTGTAGTAATATCCGACATGAATCATTATATATTAGGGGCTTTTAAGAAACTGAAAGCTTGTATAACAGGAACCTCGTAGCATATAAACCCCAAATACACTATAGATGAGGAACAGCACCTTGGCACATGGTTTCTAATTAGGCGGAGCTCTCTGTATCTACCCCAGAAATAACAGACAATACAGACTTGTTCATACAGCAAATTAGAACAAAAGCACCTCAAAGCCGTATCATCTCCACCACCTCCCACAAGTCTCTTCAGCCACTGTAGAAAGATTGAAGATCAGAATACACTTCCGGACCACACTCTCGCCTGTCAACGTACGAGTTGCGATCGGGTTCAGGATGATAGCCTCTCAAGTACGATTGGGGGCACTCATAGCACTGCTGTCCACTACGTCTCCAGTACCTAATCCGAGGAATCATCATTCTCATCATAGTCCATTTGAATCCGCCTCCCTGTACAACCCAGGAAACCGGCGGAGGTCCATCAGGCATGACCACATTTTCGCACACGTAGCAATCAGTCGGGTTTCTCGCCACTCGACGAAGAACAAAGGGACAGCGCTCAACACGGTATTTAGTCTTATGTGAATCCCTACCAGTAGGTACACCGGTGTACAATTTGCTCGCCGGAAGTAGAATCATGATAGTGTGATGCATAGACAAACAGGCAGCGTAAGGCCCTACAACTTCGTGATCATCGTACACTTCGTCGTCTCCAAAGTCCTCGG
The DNA here is from genome assembly GCA_022560085.1 of Helminthosporium solani. NCBI lineage: Eukaryota > Fungi > Ascomycota > Dothideomycetes > Pleosporales > Massarinaceae > Helminthosporium > Helminthosporium solani. Next base: position 29,511 of record JAFISD010000164.1, read on the forward strand.
CATCGCCTTCTCTGATCTCGGTGGCGCAGCAATCCACTGCACTGCAGATTGCGAGTGTACACCAACAAATCTCACCTTACCTTTCAGACTCAGCAATCCTATCGTAGTCGAGCCAGGGCTCCGTTGAACTATTGCTGGCATCCTTTTCGCTTCGTCACGGTGTATTCTCGGAACAGCCTTCGACCGGCTTGCGGGCCGAAGGTAACGAGTGCGCGTTTGTATGCTGCTAGCATTGATTTTCGATCATAGACGTCGATTTCTCCGATTTGATACTCGATGTATATTCTCCACATATGGTCACTGAGAAGACTTCGTTTCGCTACGATATCCTCCTTATTTGTAAAGTCGACGACGATGTCAAGCTCACATGCCACCTCTTGCATCAATTCATCCCACTTAGGCGACGTCCGTTTCAACCATACCATCCGTTCCCCCTCCACAACCCGATCAGCCCTAGCCGCCTTCTTGAGTATCTCCTCCCATCGTTCCTGCGGCTTAACCGTGGTATGCGCACAAATGATATGTCTCTCTGATAATCCACCAATCTTCCAGAGTCGTTCCGTTGCGACGAAGTCTTCAACAATATCATTCCAGGTTTCCTGAGTGATGGCCTGGATGATGTTTTCTTCCAATTCTGTGTCCTTCTCGTTGAGTAAAACTCTGCCGTAGGCGATGGTGTGCTTGACGTATAGGACGAATGTCTCTTTCGAGACGCCCCTCTCGTTATCCTCTAGCATTTCTTTGATACCTTCGACGCTGCCGAAATGATGCTGGGGCGAACCTCTCCAGCGGTTATTCACTGCGAAGTGGGCAGCATCCTCTCTTTCTCTTTCTTCGTTGTTCATGGTTTAGAAAGGGGATGTTGGTAGGAGCTTGCTGTTTTGTAGTGGGATCAGAATCTGTAGATATATGTGGTGTTATTGATTATTTATGAAAGAGGAGGCCAGAAATATTTCGCTATTATATAGTCCTCGGGTTGGTGAATTGTCACTGTTGGCTGGGCCCTCGTACCTGAGTCATCTACGTTCGTAGTGTCACAACTGTACTTGACAGCCTCGGACGCCTGCGGTATCACAATTGCACAAAGATTCAGCGTTCTTATGGACCAGAATGTAGACCGATCCACGATTCATGTACGATATTTACATGTGCGTAGCTTAGCTTGAAGCTATAGAAACGTACAGTACGCCTGATCACTCGACAAATAAACCATACATCCATAAAGAAAAATACTGTGTACATCTCACCCATGTCAAAATACGCTGTAGCTGCATTTAAGGTGCAAATCGAGCCTTCGAGGTTGTACGTGTGCGATACGGTTAGTCTCTACTTCCACTAGACATTCCCAGCAAAGAGTTAATAATCAATGTTCCACCGATCAGATCAAAGCCACGATATTTCCGAAAACTCTACAACAGCGATATCAACCCGAGAAGAGAACACTTGCATGTATTTCACCAATGAAACATCCATTTCCCGACATCCTGAAGAAATCCGCAGTGAGACTCGCTCAATCACCCCACAGCTACACCTGCCCATCGAGCATCTCAGCAGAAGGCCGGAACAGGAAGGTCCCACAAGGCTGAAAAGATTCCTACTGTGACCTTGATATGTTGTAAACCATTAACTGCCCGAGTTTCCAGTGAGTGCTTGGTCCTGGTCTAAGTAACACTTCATTGCCACAACACAACAATCACCCGATCCATCTTGGGCAGGTGTGCATGTCCCCCCCCCCCCCTTAAGAAACAAAGTATGAGAAATAACACCCCTCAGCTTCCATAAGCCTTCCTTTGTACGTTACTTCGTATCGTTTTATTTAGGATACAAAGATGCATTGATATATATGTAGAAGCTTTTTTACCTCTACTACTAGCTTTACTAAAGATTACCCTCCTTTTCAATGCTCGACGACACTTCCCATATATCCACCACCACTAAGCAAATTCCGCACCACACGAACGACGCACATAGGCGCCACCCAGCAGTAGAGATGGAAACTGAAGCGCAAAACCCCCCAAACAAGCAATCCAAACCCTCATCCGCAAAACCAAACAAGAAAGAAAAAGCAGTACAACACCTAAAAACATAACCGCAGCCATCCATTTCCCCCCCAAAGAAAGATATGTACAAGGGTACTATGTAACTCCGTAACACGATACAAAATCCCCCCAAACGTTCCACCCACCGACCAAATTATAAATGATCAAGAAACCCGATATCCCATAACCACAACCACAACCATCAACCCCCCCAATGATTAAAATAATGCCCAAGCTGCACCCGAGTATCCCCCCTCCTCAACCGATCCTTATGCATCCCACACACATTCCCCTCCTCCAAGTTCGGAATCGCCGTCCTCCCCCAAGAACAAACAACACACATCTGCGAAACAACCCCCCTAGCACCCTCCAGACCCTCCCCCTCGGTCAAAAAGAAATACCCATCAGGCAAATCGCTCCCATCAGCCCCCCATATCAGGTACCCCATCCCCATCCCCAGCTCCCTGAAAAAAAAAACCGTCAGCCCGAAGAAAAAAGACCAGACGAAACGAAACGAAACGAAATAACTACATACCCATCTCCATCCCCCCCACCAAACCCACCCAGTATCCCCAAACAATCCCACCCCCTAAACCCCCAAACCCGCCTCCTCCGCACCCCTCCCACCCCATCCAAAAACAAAGCCGCATCCCTCAAAATCCCCAGTCTCTCATACCTCTCGGTAAAAAAATGCACCCCAACACTCACGCGCTGCGCAAACATAGCAATCATATACCCGCGAAGCTTATCGCCCGGCGCCGTCCTCTCGTACACGAATTTCACGACCTCAATGTGCACCTTGAAGTCGATGGGCTGCGCGCACGCCATGCCCAGTCGTAGCAGCGTGTTGGCCATGCGCCACATGCCGAGGTGTCTGCATAGGAGCCAGAGGCGGCACATGCGTTCTAAGTCTGCGGGTCGAGTGAAGATTGGGGGAGTGCCTTCGTAGAGCCATTGAACGAGGAGGCGGAAGTCGTTCATGCTGACGGTGGGTAGGCGGATCAGGGAGACGGTGTTGCGTGGGTTGGTGGTGCCGGGCATGCAGAAGGCTGGGGATCGTGAGGCGAGGACGGAAGAGTGGAGTTGGGCGTGGCGGTTGTGGACGCCGATGACGAAGGAGGTTGCGTGGTAGGAGGTTATTGGGTGCGTGCCGGTTTCGGTGGTGATGGTGTTGTAGTGGGAGTAGGGCCAGGGCATGATTTCGTCACTGCCACGGTGTTGTTGAAGTACACGGAGAATAGAAAAAGTGGAGATATGTTAGTCATTTGAGCGGTTGTGTATACAGGAGTCGATATGCCAATAAAGAAAATTTGATGATTGAGTCTTAATGTGAAGCCTGGGTGAGTGGTAAATTGCATCATATGCACAAACGCTCGTCTTGGAGTGAAGAGGAGTGTAAACGGAGCCTCCTCAACGTGAGTCAGCAAGCGGAGTAGCTGCATACTCATTAGCAAGGCAAAAATGCAGTAAGAGGAGTGAGAACGAGGGTGATGATAGAATATGAAGAATAATAACGCGAATATATTTGCTGGCTCTTAGATCACTACCCATGACCTTCCCAACCCACTAGGGTCGAGTTCGGCTCAGCTCAATGTGACGGTATGTAAGATAAATGCCCACAGAAAACTTAAGGATGAGATGTTGGCAGCTTGATTTCACCATAGGTCTGTCTTCCAAGACCTTTGTATCCAATTTGTATAAGCAAGGGAAATGCTTTTACGAAAACGACGATGACGAAAGAAACCAACCATAATATCATAAGCGATAGCGTGAGCCATCATGATTCGTGTATAAAGATTACCAGCAGCCACCTCGAAGGGCTGAGAAATGGGAATAATAGGGGGTATTAGCAAAAATCACAGTCAAGAAGCATCACGTGCTCAAGTGAGCACGTGGGGCGGGCTATTAACAGCACCGGCGGTGTATAGGAAATCCTGCCAACAACGTAACGCCATGAGCTTCCGAGGTGCAATTTTGGGGCAGTACAAAGATGGAATGGAAAGAAGGAAGGTGCTGAAAGGCATCGGCTTCGTTGGTGCGGTGTCGAACTTGCGGGCGCGTGACGTGAGGCGAACAGACTGCAAGTGCTGTTTAACGAACAATTGCAGTGATGGTTCCACCGCGCGAATACTACGCGCTGGCGACGTAATTCGGATGTTGTCTCCTCATGTGTCGAAGGAGATTGTCCTTCCGCGAGAAGCCTTCAGAGCCACACCCAGACACGTGACAGAAGAGTGTTCTCTGTGTTGCGGTGTGCTTGGTCTGATGGCGAGCAAGATCTTTGGGATAGAGAAATCCCTCGCCACATCTTGCACATTTGTGTGGGCGCTCCTCTCGTGACTGATGCGTCTTGCTGTGACGTCTGCATGAAAGTTAGCAGGTGCAGATCGTGGCGAAGCTGACGAACGATCAGCAACCAGCATTCACTGGTCGGCTATCTACAATCGAGTCGCAGGAACGACAATGCACACTTCGATCGCCATTGGTCTTACTATAAGGAGAGAGGGAGAGCTCACTTCTCGTCGCATGCACGGTCGAATGTCTTCGTGCAGCTCTCAAATGAGCATGGGTATCCGCCAGGCCGTGGAGCCTGCCGCCTATGCGACGGTCGCCGTGATTTCCCCATTGCCTGCAATCGATCGCCGGGCGTATATGTATCTTCAATATGGTTTTGCACGGTGCTCGGTTGTACAGTGGTCGCGTTTTCGTTCAAGTGTTGGACGGCCGTGTTGTAGAGCGGTTGCCATTCGAAATGGGTGTAGTAGGGTATCGGCAGGCCGACACCGAAGACGTCGGTGACGGCAAGAGCATTTTGCGGCCAGTCGGGGTGATTCAAGAAGGTTTCTTCGGTGAACGTGGGTACGCGTGGCAGCTGTTGTGCCTGGGCTGGTGAGTCACCCAGCGATTGTACGAGGGAAGCAGTACGTACTACCTGAGCATGCGTGCAACACCCTATGGAAAAGCAGAACCCACAGACGGCATCGAGGATACCTTCTGGGTCTGGATAGGGAAGCTCCATTGGCGCTGCAGACAGGGTCGGGTCTATGGCGGGACTCGAAGCTGCTGCAGTGTCAAACAGGAGAGCTAGTAGCAGCGCAGTCACAAGGAGCGTGTACATGCTTTGGAGACAGTCTGCTTGGTTGCCTAGACTGGAACAAGACCGACGACGAAGGTAGATGGGACGGGAGGACACGGCCAAAGCTGTAGGGCGTGCGTGATCGGCGTGCGAGAGGAAACAGCGTGTGGTGCCGAGTACAGTCACCACGTCTTGGAAGTCTACAGAAGAAGGCGTAGGCGGTCATGTTGGAGCGCGCCGATATGGGTGGAGGCTGCGGGCGGCCGCCTGGGGCAGCCACGAGCTGTGGCTGTGCGGCATCCTCGCCGGGGGGATGATGATGGCATTTCGCATCGCACTTTGCGGCTCTGTCACTAGAATATCCATCAGTCTTCGAGGTGGCAGCGATGAAAGTGCATTTCTGATGCCGGCGAGGCCATGAAAGGGCGGTGTCAGGGAGGACCGTTGGAGCGGGAGTGCTGTTTCCAGAGGGCGCCAATCGCTCCGGCTTGTAACCAACCATCCTTGTGTGTAGCCGAGGAGGGGAAAATGCACACGGTCGTGTGAGTGATAAATGGGTATGATCTTCGGTGTCAGTCTTGAGTTCCAATGTCATGATGGAGCGTCTGGGATCTCTAGGTTCGGTCGATGGAGAGGAGAGAGGGGGAGGAAAGAAGCTCTGGGAGCGCAGAATCAATACTCGTCACGTGGGTTCGCGACATCATTTATGAACGCGTCGTCAGGGTCCAGCCTGGGCCGACGAAGATCTGGAGATCAGCAAAACACTTTTGTATTAGCAGCCGTTCCAGCATCTCGTATCCAAGCTTTGCCAACGTTTGACCCGTGGAGTTGCCATTGCACATGAAACTCGCCTTCATCTTGTCTCTCCTTTCCACATGCGCCTTGTTACGGTGGAGAAGGTAGTTGTACCCTAGTCTACCCAAGTAGACAAGAAGAAACGAACATTGGACATGAAATACAACAACTTCACCAGCCTCTCGGGAGAAAGATGTTTTCACTCATAGCATCACCAGAAGAGCCTGACTTACAGCTCCTATATATACGCCCTCATACCTCTTCGCGCCGCACACAGCGGAGTCACATCAAGGCAACAGTCTCAGCTGTGGCTACTGCGTACGGTACACCACCCAGAAGTAGCTAATATGGATCCATCTCACGGACGAGTATTGTATAATCACGGAAGAGTATTGTATAATTACCCACCTGAATACTCCGTAAATAGGTGGCTAAAAGGGCGGCAGTGGTGCGCCTCATGTAAGGTAAACCAACTCGCGCCGTCCGTCAGCCAATCGTCTGCCCTACACCAGTGATATCCGAGGCGGCCTCCATAATACAGGCGACGATTGATGATCATATTGAGACAGAAGCTGGAATGTGCATTTTCGCTGTTTGGATAATGCTGGGTTCATACATACATCCTTCGGGTGCGTGGCACGGTGGCTGCCTTCCATAATGCATCTTGGCACAACAGCAATACTGCATAGTTGATATATGGCACGAAAGATATGTACTGCGTAGTGTTTTGGCAACACTCAATACTACAGTTCCTCTGGAGCTACAGGATGTTGTCCGCCGCGCCTCTTTTCTGACGCCCTTGGCAGATTCACAGCAGGACCAGTTGGAGAGTTTCGGGGCTCAGGGGCCTGGCTCAGCATAGACTTCAAGGAGTGGCGTGAGAGGCTTGGGCTCATGGTCTTTGATATTGTCACAGTTTTACGGTTCTTCATAGCAGTCCGTAGCAAACGTGCATAAAGAGGTAGCACTACATGCAAACATGAAGTAGCAATCATAATCTGACAGAAATCCGACATTGCATTCCAACCTCTAGAATAGTATTTAGTATGTTGCGGCAGCTCCAACTATGCGACGTGGTATCAACCCGCATTTGCACATCAACTGCATCATCCACCCCATCTTGAAGAGGCTGATGAAGGTGTTGTCCTTTACATACTTGGTAACAGCGTTTTCCTTCGCTTTCCGCAACAACTGGGCTTTTCCAAGGGCAAATCTCCGTATAGGTTGTTTGACTGATTTGGGCTGAAGGGTCTCTCTGCTAGAAGTTCAATTTCATCCTCTGTTTCATCTGCCTTGGACGGTTCGATTCGAGATGCATGATCAATTCGGGGTCAAGACATAGACTTGATATAAAAAAAGGCTCCAAGGGCGCAAAACTGTACATATTGAGGCTGAGGCTTCAATTGTGCTGGTGATATCCTTCAGGCTTCTTTCATCAGCGACATGCAAGTCTGTATCTGTAATAGAAACTACTCGCAAGTTTACACCCTCACAGCGTAACACGTGATGCTTTGACTGCATCCATGTGTATCGCGCCCTCGAGCACTTGCATGTCCTCTTGCCGATTGCACTCCATCGTCTTCCATCATTCTTGGGGTGAATGTGTGTTTGTGTGTTTCTGTGTGTTTGTGTGTATTTGTCCGTCACGGGGTGGAGGGGTGAAGATCATAGGCGCAATCCCGGGTAATTGCATCGCGACTGCCTCATGATATTCAATAGCGCGGTTGGGCCTTCCTGCCGCTGTTTCCCCACTAGACCGGCATTGGTTTATCCGCCACTCCCGTCAACACAAAGCAGGATGTTCGCCACAGTGCAGCACACCTTCACCCTTTTCGACACCTGTCATACTCTGGATGGTAACTTTCTTTCAATAGGCAGTTGAGTGTTTGAATCGTTCCGTTGCTTGCGACATCTATTCCATCCCGTATGCGGTTCCTCTGTCGAGTGGCTTTGACGAACAGTCGCTCGCTTCATCCGTTTTGGTTGATGCATTGCACGCCATGGACTCGAGAGCCCCATCCAGCGTCTGCCAAATTGTTTTGACCTCCAGACACCAAGACCTGCTGGGATTGTCCACCGACGCAATCATAGTTACTGTCCACGCTTAGTCTGGCATCTCTCATGTTCGATCGCGAGTGTCATACTCCCACAACACGCAATACCAATCGTCCTTACGAGCCCGAACTTCCCAGACATCGTGTCCGCCGATGAGAACTGACCTCACCCGCCCATCTATGCTGTGAGTCCGTCAGCGCGATTCAGGAGGACCGAACATTTGATGTGAAGACTTACAGATTGTTGTATAAACTCAGACAAGTAGCGTTCCGCACGTCGACACCAACCTCGGAATAATAGGCCGGGGCTGCGAAAAGGAACACTTTGATTCGGTCAGCTGCGATAAGGGTTTCGCCGGCTATAACGGTGCTTATCGGCCTCAGGGTCAGGGCGACCAAAGCGACAAAGAGGTTACGCATCATACCGACATAATACTGTACGAGTCCGCAGTAACAGCAGCAGCAACAGTCGCATGAAACCGGGAGGAACAAGAGGAGAACTGGGACGACGACGAGGGAGGTCATGTCGGCAATGCCTGCCCTTACATACTCCGTACCGAGCCGTGATTTGTCGCTGGCTCAGCCCCCATCGAATCAGCAGCTAAGCCCGCGAAGGACGCGTAGTATCGGACAAGGCTAGTATGGAAGCAGTAAAGGACGAACCCTCACAATGCATTTGGTTCGCTCAAAACTGCTCAGAATGAACTATGTGGATCTTGACATAACGTTTCGAAACGAAAGTGCCGGTTTTGCTGTGGGCCACTCTGGTCGAGTTGAACCGAATCACATGACGCTTTCGCTCCCTTGAAACATCAAGGAGCTCACCTTAAGCTGTCTTTTAGAAAGGTATCTATAAGCGTTGTCCGGTGCTTGTACGACGACTGACTGCGTAAGCAAAAAAGGGGTGAGGCGGTAGAAGAACAGTAAAATGCAGGAGAAGATGGATGTAGAAATCGCATGAATTTGGTTTTGCGCTCACACGCTAACATGATGATGTAGTTTCAAGTCTGACTCGGTGCCTCCATACATGCTATTATTGTATGTACTGTGTCTTCCGTTGGATACCGTATTCTTGCTTCATCGTGTTGACCCTTGGAGCGACCCGCCATCTCTAGCCCACGCGGGAGATGATGGCTAAGAAGTAATCATGAGCTTTTCTCATGATATTGTTCTCGTTCGGGACCCGGATAGACGTCGCCGGGTTTCCGCGTTCCAAGTTAGATGCGAATGGACGCAGCATTGCGGTCCGATACTATTTTGATCAGTATGCAATCTTTCTATTTCTGCATTGCGGAAGCACCTACCATAGTCACCTCCTGGAATACATTATCCTTTCGACGAGCTGATATGATGCTGTCATTATCGCATCCATTCATCGTCCATCCTTACACCGACGGCGATTACAGCAGGCCTCCAGCTTGTTTTGTCGACAAGGTAATGTTATGGCCGGCTTCTTTCAAACAGCTGCTATACGTAGCTGTGCGGCTTGTCAAAAGCAAACACGGAGTATGCTTCTCCATGATTAGGGCCCACCTCTCACATTGACCGAGCCCAATACGCAGCGTATACCCTCGCCTCAGGCTGCAGCGGCGAAATCGCCGAATTCATCTCGCCAAAGAAGGTGCCAGCTTCCACATCGCGTTCCATCGGGCTGACCACAGGATCGTCTGCGGGATTCGCAAGCGTCAGGTCGACCATTGTGTATCGCCGCTCATGTACCTCCGCATCTTCCATCTCATGACGTGGCTCCGATTCACCCATCTCGCAGATAGGAGTTCCAGTAAGCTCAGCAATGTTCTTTTCTCTCGAATGCAACTCTGCCTCCAGCGGACTATCCACCTCCTCCAAGTTCTCCTTGTTATTGTTATTGTTCTTCTTCGTCGTATCCACCGTCTTTCTCCGCCTGCGTTTCTGGCGTCGCAGGTGGAAGTGCGCCGTGACAACACAGCATACCAGAAAGATGAGCACCAGGGCAAAAATCAACATCCATTGTCCGGCTTGGACGACATCAGGTTGCTTCGTCGTAGGTGTCTTCGCAGTTGGTGCTTGGTCTGCACCATGACCAGCGGGCTGGTTCGGGTTCATGTTTTGATCCACCATTTTTGCTGTTAGGCTGGGGCGCTATCGCTTATATCGATCGCTCAGGAGCTAAGGATTTCGTGGATACATTCGTGGAGAGGGCGGAAACGCCGCGTCGTATTCTTATCGGCAGTCAAGATGAGGATTCGCTCTTGGATTGGCTTTTGATGCAACGGCCTCGCATGCGATGGAGATACAGGGGAAACCAAGGCCCAACTCAACGCTAAACAATGGATATTCAGAAAGAATGGGTGGCTTGGAAAGTTGTGAGGACTACGCCTAGAAGCCAACTTCTAAGAACGAGAGCGACCTCAAGCACTCAAATACGGCTGTCCGTCTAGGCGGCCGAAGCCTCCTTAGATACGAGCTGAGCTACCAAGCACTATGACAGCAGTGCTAGGAAGCCCCGTGGCTCAGGAACAAGGTTGGCAGCCGTGTTGATGGGAGGGGGAGGGAAGATGTACATGGGGTTAGAAGCTTAGCGAACGAATCTAGAGGGCCGGACGATCTCTCCAGATAGGCAGGTGTCAGTGCGCGGGGCGGGTGTGTTTGTGAACTGTGGCAGGCCACAAGTCAGATTGGCGGGGATGCAAAAGCATAGTGCATAGAAATGAAGATTTCACATTGAAAAGGAGGACTGGCCGGACAGAGATGGGGCCGAAACATTCAGTGATTTCAAGTAAACTCTTCGGCTTGCTGTGAGATGGATGACGCGAATACTGGGACTGTCATTGATGTCGTTCCAGACCGTCGTCTTTGCTGTGTCTCTGCCGTCGAGGGTTTAGCGGCGGACTTGCGTGCCAGAACCAAGAGCTCGGGGCCAGCGCACGCGATGTCCCCGCAAAGGATGAATGATGTAGCCAGGCCACTGGTGACATGCCTCCTTGCTCTCATTCCAGTGCCAATTCCAAAGTCAGATGTCGCTTACGGAGCTCAATACACCCATCTTCTCCCGATCCATCCATGACAATCATCGAGCACAAAGAAGGAAATCTACGGGCTTGCCGACATGGATCTAACCAGCACACGTTGCCTCAACGACGGTGCAAACCGACTGAGACCACGAATGAGGAAAAAGGTTGAAGACGAAAGCAAGCAGGCAACCAACCTAGAAATTACCATGCCGTGTACGGAGTACCGTCCAGGATCATCTGCTGATCGTCAGCTTTCATTTATCCTCGGGGCGGTTCGCGGCTGTATTATATTGCATGTATGTATTGTCCACGTACCGTGGGCGAGCATCCTCGTCAACCTTAATCCCCTCGCGGGTCCCATTGCATTATTATTGTATTTCCCCAACACTAAACATATATGTATGTAGAATGAGAATCCCTACCTGATTATTACCTCGATCACCAACACTGCGCGAGTCTCTCAGGTAGTTACAGCCCCCATGCGCGTTACCTGTCATATGTACGTACAGCATCGACTCCATGTCACATCGGCCTCTATGCTCGTATCGCCATCCGCATGGCCGAGGTCAACGGTCGACTTTTGGTAGGTTACGTTCATCGCCAGGCGTGCGAGCAGTCTAAAGGGAAGACGCAATCGCTCGGCCTCGCAGACGCTCCTTATTTGGGAAATCGACATGTGGGTTCCGCCAATCATGACGAAAGCATGTTCTCGAGTATGCATCGGATGAGTGACTTGCCGCTCTTAGCCTACACTTTTGCGGTCGTGGTCGACGGGGGTAGGCGAACGCTGTCGCGGTGAGTCCGGACCTCCTATATGTGTGTACGGTGTGCCTAGCCACAGTGTGTACCGTGACCTATCTGCACGACGAATCGAGCCATTTCTGGTCGGCTGCCGAGTGTAAAAGATCATCATAGTAGAGGGGTTGTATTGGGAGCTTTGAGCATATGGGTTTCATGTTGAGGGCTTGGGTGGGCAGTTGTTGGTGAGCGGGTGGATGGTGGCGGTGCTTTGGCGCATACGAAGAGTGCGGTGCGGTGCGTTGCGGTGCGGCTCGCTCAACGTTGAAATGGCGTTCGTTCGTACGTTCGTTCGTTCGTTCGTACTTGGGTATCTATCTATGTATGTACGGAGTACGTAACTAAGCTTAACTTGCTAGGGAACCATTCTTTTCTTGGAGGCGTCGAGAATTGTTCTTGGCGGTTTTACAATGTAATCCTTTTTGCAGTGTCATGGCAACTGGTGTGGTGTTCCAGAAGCTTTAGTCAAGCCAGTACATAGATGTGATAGATATCTCTCTCCTATTCCCATATATCTACTTCCTCCACGCCCATCATCATCCACCTCGACTTTCCCCCACAAAGTATCCACAACTAGTTATTCAATCCACCCAGAAACCACCATGATATCTCCCACATCCTCCCTATCCCCACATCAACTCACCGGAAAAGCGATCAATCATCCCATCCAAATGCACAGAGTGACAAATATAGATCCACATCGCCAACGCGAAGGATCGCAAAGGATGACCTTCCCTAGATGTGCTCCCGTTCCCATAGATTCCCACGTGCCACCTCTCATCTCTCCAGGACCCACAGCTTCGGATTTGGGGATATTGTGCCTGTTTTCGGATGCATGCGAATGTGCTTGTGTGTTGAGAGTCCGGTGGTCGCCGAGCTGGCTGAGGGCCGCTATACCGTGATGTGTAGTCGATGGGGGGAAAGTATTTATTGGATCGACCGATGGGTTTGGAGTGGAGTCTTCTATGTGTATTGTGGATTGTGAATTGTGGAATTGGGATTGTGGTGATTGTGGTGGTGGTGGTTATCTGTGAGATTGGAAGCGTGAAAGCAGGGGCGATTTGAATCAGATTTTGTTTATGACATAGTACTTGGTATATCAGATATGGATATTGTGCATGCAATTCACGTGGGAGAAGTGACCGCTTTCGGGAACAAGAAAAAGAAAAAGAAGAAGAGGCAGAAGAAGAAGCCAACTATAATTAGTAAATAGACCCATAGCTACCTTGCGTGAGGGAAGAAGAAGCTCTGCACTAATGATCCCAATGGTGATCCTTTGTGGAATCGCAAGGTAACCGGTAGCCCAGATTTCGGGTGGTTTCCATGTTTTGTAGACGGAGTTTTGAGGTAGCCAAGTGATATGACGAGCTGTACGGAGTAATGCGCTGTAGACGGCCGATATTTCCCGAGTGGGCAGTTGCCGTGCATAAGATGGATGCTGCAGTCGTTTTATCGTGGTAGTACTCCGTATACTGGCGCAACTTCAGGTCTAACGGGTGCGAGGTCGTACTTTTGGTTCTTTCCATCTCTTCGAGTGTGCAGCTTCATTGTTGAGTGTGTGGGTTTTGGGCATCTTTGGGTAGAGGAATCTGTAGGCTGTGCGCTCCTGGTGTTGAAAAGGCGACGAGTAGTGATAATGGCGATAGAAAGAGTAAATGCCAAAACAGGTCTTGCTTTTATTATAGTCTTGACGTATATTTGAGAGGGAGAGAGGGAGGGAGGTAGGGAGAAAGAGAATAGATGTGAACATTGTTTCGAATTGAAAGGATCAGTTCGATATCATCACTAGAGGGCAAGCTTCATCTAAGCTGACCAGTCTCATAGAGCTACGGGCCTGGTAAGCATGTATTTACGCACCTGATACAAAACCCTAAGGATTACGAAATACAACCCCTGAAGAAGTTTACGTCCATGGTTTTGAGAAGCACTTTACAGACCCTCCTAGCGTAAATTGTGTCTTGGGCCATCAATTATCTATTCTAGCTTTATTTCCAGGAATTGCTTAGGGAGCAAAGTCAATTCCATCTCTCGGCAAAGCTGTGACTTGAACAATGGAAAAGGGGCAGATCAAAAGCAATTCCTACATGTAGACCAATCATTGCCTTCAAGGCCGGGTTTTATACTGTTCAACATCCCCATGAGAAAATCCCTGGGCTGTGAATATTATTCCGTCAAGTGTTGGGTTATAATGGTAGAGGTAATTAATAGATAGGGGATTGGCTTCCGGTGGTGCAAGCGGGCTTCACATAATTAAGCTATTCTCTCCCTCTTATTAAACTCCATACTGTACCAATAGTTCACTGGTTCGATCCTGATACACGTCTCTATTGATTATTTCACTCTAGCTTTTATCTCGCGTCACATTCATCACCAACTGTGACTTTCCTGTTGACGCGTGTTCTGCATCAAACAGAAGAGTAATTCTTGCGGCTCTGACTCATCCATAGCATATACAAGCAGGGCGTAGCTAGGAATATGGCTAATAAAACATATACCGAAGACGAGTTCTGGGATGACGCGGTATTGCGTATGCCAGGGTTGTAAAAGTATTGGATGAAATATACCCCTCAAAGAGGATCTTCTCAAGGTTAACTCGGCGACCTCTTTGTATCGTTTGGCTCAAAATAATTCAAGCGCCATCAATATAGCAACGACTTTAGAAAATGATTGCCAACCGGGGGGTCTACTAGACGTGAAAATCGGGTTATCTACTAGACCTAGTTATCGTGATGAAGTACTGCAATTGCAAACCCACATTTTTCAGTGTATGTCGATCAAGTCTCCCTTTGGCAAGACTTAGGCGTCTAATCGCAAATTCGGGTCGTTGTTTGATGGTAGTGTCGCACTTTGATAATTTCTATTTATTCTTTTGTGTTAGAGGAGGCAGAAAGCTATGAGGATAGTAAAGGTACATGTCATTCTACATCTAAGTTCAAAGGCTAATTCTAAATTAGCTAGTCATTAAAAATATAGCTTGCTCTCTTCGTCATATACACATTTTGAGACCGGAAAAAGAAAGATAGTTGGAATGAATCAGCGTACGGCTGCTTTGACGACACCGTGTTGAAACACACATGGCTGTATTCCTCGATATCTGCCCTCATGGAGAATAGCTGTGACCCAACACAGGTCAATGATTCTTACCCAAAAGCTTAGATAAAGCCCACTTAACCCCCTCAAAATAACAATACGATCAATCGTCAAGGAGTAGGGTTGCTACGGGAATAGTGCAACCATTCCATTTGGATTACAATGCACTGAACACCGAAATCCAGTATCTGCCGACGACTCACCAGGCCCGAAAAGGATATTGAAGCAAACAGTATTTTTCCAGGATGTTGTCGCTTCTAACAGATTGAGATCCTGCTTACACATTGTCACACAGCAGCTCCAAACGCAAGTAATCCGTGTTCATCTAATTATAAATTCCATCCACCCTATTGCACATGAAATACGCAAGTGCAAAAGCGAACTTGGGACCCAATACTGCAGCGCAAATTATGGTTGATATTGTGATAGGTCGTCTGGTCGTTCGCTATCATGGATGCTCACCGAACAGGTGGCCGGCCGGTATAAACACGAAGAGATACGAATAACTTGGACGACCCTCCGAACGTTTTTTCCTCTTTGGGAAAGTATTTTTTACCAACCCACCGGAATTTTCAGCTGTATTTTTATTCCACTGATATCATAAAAGATTCTCTTTATAACTCTGTCATTATGGCGATCGTCTTCATGCTTGCTATCCACAGTTATAAGCCCATCTAAACAATTCCTATCAAGTGGTCGACAAGATGCATGCCTTTTCATTCCAAGAAGTCAACGTAGGCTACAGAGATGCGCTTTCGACCTATCTTCGCTGACAGATTATACAGGCTCTCGCTTGGTCATTCACTTGTTTCAACGTCTTGTTAACCATCGGGCGCTTCTACACCCACTGGAAAACATGCCGCCGTTACAGATGGGATGATTATTTCAACGCACTCGCACTATTGCTACTATTCGGCTTTGTCATTACCCTACAAGTCATCCTCCCCCTCGAGGCTAGGTACCTGTCTAGTGAAAACAAGCAGGTCAAAGAAGCTCTCGTACTAGACAAGCTCGACTATTCGAATGCCATCTTCCAGTTCGGTACAATATATGCGGTGAAAGCAAGTTTTTTAGCACTCTATTTCCAAATCTTTGGCATATCGATGAGGTTTCGAATCGCGTGGGCTTTGTCGGCAGTTTTCATCGCAGCTGGGTTTTTGGCGACGATTCTAGGATACTTGTGGTGGTGCGGCCCGCCACAGGTCATTTTCAAACCAGGTAAGCTTCACCGATGTGGATGGCCAAGAACTCATGACTTATGTATCTCTGTAGAACAATGTCATACATCGAGAACGCGGAGGCTCAATATTCTCTGGTTATACTGTATCACAAACGTAGTAGGAGACTTGATTCGTAAGCGTACGCTTTGTAACAAATGGAAATAAAAGCGTCTAACACTGTTGTAGTTATAGTCTTACCGTGCGCAATGCTCAAGCCTATGCTCATGCGTACATCGCAGAAACTTGGAATAGGTCTAGTCTTCAGCCTTGTGCTCCTGACTATCACTTTTACTATCCTGCGAACCATCTTTGCAACTCAGACACACCCGAGTAACCCGGAGGAGAACGTAGTTTTCGGTATAATGGAGCCTCAAGTTGCGGTTATTGTGTGCGCTCTTCCGTGTTATCGGGGATATCTATCATGGGATTTGCCGCCGAATGTTGGCTCGTTTATGCGTTCAGTCCGGATGTACTTTTCGCAATTTTCGAAGAACACGCTATCCATCTCCTCAGAACCTGAGTTGAGGTGGACAGAGATATAAGTGATGCTATTAGCGAGGAATGAGGGCGTGAAGGGTGTTGCCAGATGGGGGGGGGAGTCAAGATAAAGCAGGTCAGAACCCACCTTCAGTTTTGCACAACTTTTGTGGTAAAGATTCTCGAATAGAGTCAAAATAGGAGAAATCAATTTCATATTTCAAATATGTTCTTCCTTAAAGAAACGGGAATAGATAATCTATACAAGAAACAGAAAAGTAGTGTAAAGTTGTTTTATTGATACAGAGACAAAGCCTAGCTACATACCCAGTATCCATGCTAACAGTGAAGGTAAGTGTCATCTGTAGCAATCTGCACTCGGAAATCATGCTCTTCAAAGCCTCCGAGAACACTGTCATAGTTGAACTGTATAAGGATATAAGTTCGCATCCTTCGTATTGAGATTCATGCTTGTTAGCGTAAACTGTCTCGTCTACTTGTTCAATCCAGGAACACCAACATTACGGGACCCCTTTTATAAATAACGTCAGGCTTAAGCCAACGACACATTCAACAAAGTTGGAAGACTGCAATATTCACTCCTCTGACATCACATACAATCGCCATGTTTTCTCTGAATAGCTTAAACGATGTTCAAGGCTAGTAGTTAGGGATGCAAGCTGGCTTCCAACATGACCCGCTCTGTCTTAACACATCACATCAAAGGTCCAACGTGCCAACCATTATTATTGTTCATACGTGCTCATGTGACTGCGGTTGAAAATATGCCAAGTAGCCTACTAGCGAGTAAAACAATGAATTGATGTGTTTGAAAATGTAGTTACCGACTACCTAACTAGGTACTGCACGGCACGTTAACAACAGGGCTAAAGTTCAGTTTAGGATTAGGGCCTGAGTTTCTATTTATATGTCTAGTTTCTTATTGGAGCGAAGGTTTCTACTTGTTGGGGTGGCGTGTACATTCCATCTACACGAATAGCATGATGCAGCAGATGTGTTGATGAGAACTGCGCCGAGCTCCACGGAATCCTCCTTTCAATAGTCACAATTTTTGAGGAAGCGGGGTAGATTGGAATGTAGGATCATAGATCCAGGTAAAATAAGAAGCTTCTTTCCTTCTCTCGTGTCCTCATTCTTTTCCTGCATATTCAACATGCCTTTCACATCTCATCTCAACCTTTGGGGACCGGCGGTTTTTATAGGTCTCGCGTACTTGGTTGTAACAGCCATTCAAAGACTCTATCTTCATCCTTTGGCAAAGTTTCCAGGGCCTTTCTGGGCTCGCTTGACCGTGTTTCCATCATGGTGGCATACCCGTGTTGGTGACCGCCATATCTGGCTTCTAAGTCTCCAGGAAAAGTACGGTAGGTGCGGACATTTCAACAAGTTGACTACAAAGCTCACATAGCACAGGGACTGAATTTCGATACCGACCTGACAGCGTCTTGATAAACACACCCTCTGGATTCCGCAAGATTTATGGTCCCACTGGAAACGTGAGGAAAGCCGAGTACTACCAGGTATGGCCGCGAAACGTCGATGCGCATAACTCCTGGAACACAACGAGTCTTCCAATACACTCGCGTAAGCGGCGTGTCCTCAACTATGCCTTTTCAGAAAGTGCATTACGATCAGCCGAGGGGTTCGTCCATGACAATATCGATCGATGGCTTGAGCTCCTGGGAGAGATGGCCGAGAAAGAAGGCGACTGGACGACATCTCTAAACATGTGCGACTGGACGAATTGGCTTATTTTTGACGTTCTTGGAGACCTGTGCTTTGGAAAATCGTTCAACATGAAAGAGAAGAACAGCAAGTTGCGTCATGTACCCGAGATGATGACATCTTACATAGAGTGCATGCATATCGTGAGCCCGCCATTTTTTTCCCGTGTGATATAGAGGTACTAATGTCCCAGATTGGATGGAGCCCGATCAGCTCAGCATGGGTTTGGATGAAACCTCGCGGTCTCGACTGGTTTCTTGCAAGAGCTTCGCCCGCAGCGGTGTTACAGTGGCGAAAATTCATAGGAAAATGCCTAGCAGATCGCACACGGGTTCAACGAGATCTAGAAACCCACCCAGACCCCGACAATCAAATCCGGAAAGATTTCTTCTACTGGCTCTTCGAGGCCAAAGACCCTGAAACTGGAAAGCCTGGTTACACCCTGGAGGAGCTATATGGCGAGTGCGAGCTTCTCACGATTGCTGGCTCAGATACGACGTCAGTCGTACTCGCTGCCGCTTTCTTCTACCTCAAACACCGACCAGATGTGCAGGCCAAGCTCGCGAAGGAAATCGATTCGACCTTTTCCAGCTACAGTGAAATCATGTCTGGAAGCAAGCTCCAGTCCTGCAAATACCTCACTGCCTTCCTCGAGGAAATAATGCGCATGACGCCCCCAGTTTCCGCCGACCTACCCCGCCAAGTTCTTCGAGGCGGAACGACTGTAGACGGCCACTACATTCCTGAAGGACTGAATGTTAGCACTGGACTTTACTGCCTAAGCCTCAGCGAGAAAATCCACCCCGAACCTTTCACCTTCCGGCCTGAGCGGTGGATCGTGGCCGATGATCCAACGGTTGGTTCTTCGGCCGAAAGCGTTGCTGTGGCCCAAAAAGGAATATGCGCTTTTTCCGTTGGTCCCCATGGCTGTGTTGGAAAGAACTTGGCTTGGTTGGAGATGCGTCTTGTCGTTGCTAAAACGCTATGGACGTTTGAGGTCAAGGGTGATCCGTCGAACAATCTTGGAGGTGGCGATCCGAATGGTAGACCGGGACGGCGGCGTGAAGATCATTATCAGACGTATGAGATGTTTGCTTCGAATCGGGAGGGTCCGATTGTCAAGCTTAGGAAGAGGACTCGTGGTTGATTACCATGTATCTACTCCGTACAAGATGTTTTGATCATGTAGACCTTGGCTGAGCACAGCGTCAACACAAGATACTTGGCTAGATCCCATACAATAAAAGTCGGCTACCTGCACCCAAAGCTTTGATTGGCACCTGACCAACTCAATCATGATCGCAAAGGTGGTGAAGTATAAGATTACGACCAACAGCCCCCACAACAGTAAGCGCGCGCTCTACTACATAAACGAGTATCTATGTACTACTCTATCAAGATATCTAACCAACAGCTTACGCCAGAAAGCAATGCACATTTCACTCCAAAAATAGCACAAGCGCTCCAACAGCCAGAAAACTGTCACGTATCAGTGTATCCATGTGGCGTAGTAGATAAAGAATGCATACAACAACACCAAACGTACGGTACCGAGCTCCCCGTCAAACCGAATACAGTATCTATTCTATTTTCGATACCAGAGACAGCACTACGCAACAGCAACATCATAATTGGCCACCAGGGCAGCCTCCCCAACCAAGCCAAATGCTGCAGTGGAATCCAAAGTCCGCAGAGTTGGATAGGGCGCATGACTGCATACGCAAGGGGATCTTTTGGTCCATGTTATCCTGACGATGATGCGTAACTTCGAGAGTAGAAAACAGGAGTCGACAGACATGTGCTCTTATATCATGTTTAGATACAGTCATTTCGTGGTAAAAGTCCCCAGATTACGTTGGTGGAATAGCGTTGTTGACCGATTCGTCATCCATGATCTATGGAGAAATGGGTGCCATGACCCAATCACTGAATCGCACATCGTATTCCGTACAGGTTCTCGAATCGTAAGCCGCAGGACCGGTTTGTAACAGTTATATGCAGTATCCTTCCAAGGCCGCACGAGCTTGTCATTGTGTACGAAGGGCTGAAGCTTGTGCGACGTTGGGGCTCGCCGTGAGCTTTGAACTTGTTCAGCAAAAGTGACTATTCAATGTCATAGCATAGATAATCACGTCGAGACAGTTTTGCAATATCCACTCAACTAACTAGCCTTCGAAATCATCTGCTCCATTAGCGGTGATCAAGTCGCCAATCCTTCAATAGAGTAAACTCGTTTTCATCTGATGTCTTCATGTAAATGAGGTAGTTTTTTGCAAGGCACAACGTTCTAGCAATCGATGCGCGCACACGGTAGGTGTAGAGTCATGATCGCCTGAGATCCGCTGTGGCATAGCGCTGTATGATTATAATATAGCAGCATTTTGATTCAGGTGACAGAGGTCTCAGCCGACAAGGTGACAAGCCAGTTTTCCCAGAACCTCACACCGTCGAGTCCTTGCTCACGACAAAGCACACCGGCCTCTTCTGCCATTTCAAGTTCTTCAGTAGCCACACCTACACTCCAGCCAAATCCCTCAGCAGCCTCTTGCGCCGTGACTCCCCGCCCGTAATTTTCCCAGTCCCACGGCGTATCTGAAGATGGAGCCTCCGTATGCAGCTTCTTGAGCCAGGCGAGTAGACTTGCAATCGTCTTCTCGTCAGTCCTGTCACGACCCTGGACGACCAAAAGGCCGCTCTTGAATTGTCGTAGACGCACGGGAAGCTTGAGTTTGTCCCACATCCGGGCTGCGCTCTCAAAGTCTGTAGGACTCACGAGTTCTACGCCGCCCCGTGCTCGGTTGAAGACGGCCCATAGATCGACCAGTGTTACGATGCCACCCTCTTTTTTCAAGATGCCGCGAGTATCATCTGTCAGCCATTCCGCGAGATTGCGTGATAGTTCAGAGACGTAGAGTGACTCGGACCCAGATCCGAGCATATCTTTGGTCGTTACCAGACCCAGGGCTGATGCAGACTGAGAGGCAAGAGCGCTTGCTTCGGAGCTTCCGTTCGTGCCCAGGTTGGCCTGCGATGCGAACTGTTCAGCGAGTGCTATGATTTCCTTCGCCGAAGTCATCAAGGCTTCAAGATGCTCGAACGAGCTGCCAATGATGGCCTCGTTATTCTTCCTCTGCTCGAGGCCTCTACGCTCCAGGCCTGCGATGCCGACGACCTTGTAACGCGCAGGGTCTTCAAGCACCGGATCTGTGGGCGCGGAGAAGCCATCCTCTAGTGTACCTGACGCGGGTCGTGGTTTCGGGATCGGTGGGGCACTCTGAAGCAACCATTTGCGTTGCACGAGGGCGTTTTTCAGCCTCTCGTAGAAGATCTTCTCGCCACCATTACGGAACGAGAATTTAATACTCTCGATCGTCTCGTCCTTTAAAGGCGTGCTGAGCGACGGGCCAGGCGATTCGGTCCTTGCTGTTTCTTGGGCTATGTCTAAGCGTTTGTCTGTCGGAGCTGGTAGCGGACCGCCACACATCTCGCAGGCGGTCAAGGAAGGATGGTTCTGGAAAGTGCATCTTGGACACAAGAGATTGTTGGAGCTCGTCGGTGGCTTTGATGGCAGAGGGCCGTGTATCCCATCATATTGGGGAGGCTGCTCGGCACGCTGCGGTTGTCGGTTGGACATGGCAGATATGGCTGCCTTGACGACATCCACCAGCTGTGGCTTTATGCCGCATGCCAGGCATTGCGGGAGCGGAGTGCGGGCATTCGCGGTCGCGGGGTCGAAGTTGAACGGTACCGGGTTCGAAAAGGTGCAGATGGTGCACACCCAGGTTGCGCTCACAGAAGACGAGGGCGCAGGCGCAGGACTGGCACCGCGCTCGGGGGTGGACGTCGCTGTTGGGCCTCGAGACAGATGTTTCAGCGGCTTTGGATACAGGGTGATCTTGGGAGACGACTTGAGGAAGCCGGCCTGAACGAGGTTAACGACGGTGCTCAACAGCGCAGGCTGACGTACGTAGAAGTCGTGGCGCTCAACATTCTTCAGATGGATGGCAACCGAGTTCTGGCGCGGCTCGTTGTGGTCGACGTAGCATGCACGATGCGACGTCAAGTAGGCCTGGCCGTTCTGATATAGCGGGATCTTGAACTTGCTGTACGGGGTGGTTAGTGGTGTAGCAGCGTGCGAGCAGATGTAGATGTGGGTGTGGGTGTGGGTGCGGATATGGATATGGACATGAATATGGGTATGGATATAGATGTAAATCTTAGAGTAGAGGCAACTGTACATGCAACTGCAAATGTAGATATAAATTACATGTACGGGTAGACGCGGACATCACACATCAGACATACCCCTCGTACAGGCCGACGGCATCTTGCACAAATAGCAGAGTCTCCTCGGGCAGGAGTGAGGGGCGTAGTGCCGTCGTGAGGTCGAGCTGCTGGAGGAACATGAAGGGTCGGTATAGAAGGGTGGAAGCAGACGGTTTGCCCGAATCCCTACTACATACATAGGTATGTGAGTAGGTAGATATCTATCGCGTTGTATTCCGTAATGCACACAGACAGACAGACACGCACACACACACACATGCACACACAGGTTCAGAGAGAGAGAGCTACGGCTAGTGCCAATCCAGCTTGGCGTGTCATCTATCTCATCTATCAGCCCGCTGGCTGCACGCACACCACCACACCGCATTCTTCCCTTTTCCCTCCCCTTCCTCCTCTTCTCTGCCCTCACTATCTACTACTCACTGCACACACACCTTCGCCACATACACTGTGATCCTCGCTGCTCGCCTCATAGTGTCTGTTGCCTTGGCCTGCTCTTCACTCGTAAAATCGTAAACACGCTGCAAATACTCACCCCCGTAGTCTTCCATCCGTTTGCGTCGGGGCGTCGGTCGAAAAATGGCCCTCCCGACCTCTTCCACCGTGGCCTGGTCACGGCCATCACCCGCCTACACCACAGTAGCTGCACGCACAACCCTCGCTCGTCCTCCGCCTGTAGTAAGTCACCGTCGCACCGCCAGCGCCATGAAGCCCGGTCTTACCCGCCTGCAGGCCCAGGTCGCGTCGCCCACAAGACCGCCCAAGGTCGAGTGGCCGCCCGCCGTCCGCGAGTACGTTGGCCGTGCCTTCGAGCCGCAGAACGCCATCAAGGGGATATCGAAAGATGCAATGACCAAGAAGCTCAAGGACGTCATCGCCTTCTTCGCTGAGCGAGGGCAGCTCGAGGTTGTCGATTGGCCGACCCATCCGCTGCCGCAAGACCTTCTGCGTGAGGAGCGCGCGACTGCCAAGACGGCAGCTTCCACGTCATCCCCCAACGCCCTCACTAACTCTGTCCCTGACACCCCCAAATCCAAGAAGCGCAAGTCGCAAGATCCGGACGAGGTGCAGCCCGACACGTCTATCCCACCCTGGCGCAGAACTAACCTAGAAGACCGCATCACCTTCGCCAGCGGGACTGACAAGCGCCACAAGAAGAACGCTCCATCGCGGGACTCCCCTAGTAAGTTTGACCAGACTGAGCTCGAAAAGCGTAAACAACGCTTCAATCTCGGCAAGACCGCCAGCGACAAGCCGACGCCACCCTGGGATTCTCCGCGCCACGATTCTGACGCAGACATGACCACTGCACCCTGTGTCGGCACAAATGTAAACCTTGAAAAGAGCTATTTCCGCTTGACTGCGCCACCAAAGCCCGAGACGGTGCGGCCGCAGCACGTGCTCGAGATGACGCTGCAGATGCTCACGCGCAAGTGGAAAGAAGAGAAAAACTACGGCTACATCTGCAACCAGTTCAAGTCCCTGCGCCAAGATCTCACGGTCCAACACATCAAGAACGCATTCACGGTGAAGGCCTACGAGCTCCATGCGCGCATTGCACTGGAAAAGGGGGATCTGGGTGAGTATAACCAGTGTCAAACACAACTAAAGGCACTGTATTTGCAGAAGTTGGGAGGCAACCCGGCCGAGTTCACCGCCTATCGTATTCTCTACATTGTATATACATGCAACAAGACCGACATGAACGACATGTTGGCAGAATTAACCGCAGCAGACAAAGCCCATCCGTATATCAAACATGCCCTTGACGTCCGTTCATCGCTGGCTCGCGGCAACTATCACAAGTTCTTCCAGCTCTATCTTGATACACCAAATATGGGCAGCTATCTGATAGACATGTTCATCGAGCGCGAACGGCTCCATGCTCTCGCTAACATCTCTAGAACGTATGTGCACACTATACTCGATAGGAAGCCAGCGCTGACCAGCCGTAGATATATGACCGTTGCGCTTCGCTTCCTCACGGACGAGCTCAGCTTCGATAACGATGACGCCTGCCGTGACTTTCTCATCTCCATTGGTGCACAACATCTCATTGACCAGAAGACGGACGAGAGAGGGAAGCTCCAGACTCGTATTAAGATCAAAGAAGGTATCGCCATATTCGAAGGCCTCCGCCAGGCCGCCTTCCGCAAAGTAGACATCAAAGGACAAATATGAGGTGGCCCGCGATGACTCGGGACAATATGTTCTTCCCCCAACATCGTTTCCTCGGCTCTTTCGCATATTCTCTCTCTCTTTTATCTTCGATACCCTGCGCCTCTTTCATACGTCACTGCCTCGCGCAGACACTGGTCTAAGCATGCCAAACAACTATTATCCGGTATCACTTACAACTTTTTCCCGATGTTAATTCGACCGGAAGGCAGGGCACCCGCTTCAATGCAATGATGCGCGAATGTTCTAGTACCCCAGATCTCAAACATTTCACGTCTCGAAATATTCCCTCGGTCACGTTCTTCCCCACGGTACGTTACGTATGTTATGATGGGCGAGACTGGAACGATGGGGTTTGGAAATCGAGTATGGTGTTGATTAGGGTGGGATGGCGGGACAACATATTTGGTGACAGATGTGGGCGCCCGGACATGTGGTTCCTTTTTTTCTTCTTGCTTTGGTGAAACCCAGCTACGGCGGAGCAAATTGTCCGATGTGGTACGTGGAACTGCGGACGAGGCCGGCATTGCGACTCGCTTTCCCAGCCAGGCAAGTATCTATTTGTGACATTTGCTGGCGTTGTCCTCATCGGAGCCGCGCACCACGGACGGTTTCATCCAGGATTTTCCCCAGCAGGGGCGCGTGACTTGAAGGCAGGCCAAGGCGGCATTATGGGCGGCAATGGGTAGTTTGGTTCGTGTGGGAGTCGTTCTGTTTGTTAGTGGTTTTCGTCGGAGGCGTCAGGAGAAGGCCAATGAAGGGCAACCAGCGGCATTTGTGGTTGCGATTCGCTGAGCGGAAGGGTGGCAACGGCGCTCTCATTCCCCATCGAGTAGGTGGCGCAGTCTACGCAGATAGTCGATAGTCAATGTGTCAATCCACTGGTCTCGCGCGAACATGGCATTCTTTGCGTTTCTCGTCGTGCTCGTCGTGCTCATCTCGGAGAGCGGACATTTCGTATTCTAGCCAGCCACGGTGCCACCTAGCCACTCACCAGTCACGCACTTCAGCTGGCAGGGGCGGACTTGGCAACTGATTGGGAGGGTGAATGGCGCCAGGCTGATGGTAGATGGGGCGATGGGCATGTACTTGGGTATCTAATGATGATGAAGAAGCCGGGTGGCCGGTTGTAGCAGAGGCGGGGAGGGGACGAGAGACAAGCACACAAGCACATAATTCGGTCATTTTGGAGAGAGGCTATTGGTCCCAAGGAAGCATAATTCAGACGGATGAAAGCTGCAGACCACGTCTGACAGCGTACCGGCTACTCAGTTATCAATCACTCAGTATAGCACATGCATAGCTGCCTAGCATCCAGCATCCAGCATCTAAGCTTGTTGGCTGTTAGCCCATGCATACCCACATGTCTTATATGCCCCCCCCCCCATGCATGACTACACTATCTTAGGTGTCTATCTATGTACAGAGCAAGGCTTGGGCTGGGCGACTTCTCCACTGCTCGTTCGTCTGCGGCCTTTCACTTCAGTCCCTCGTTCCTCAGCCTCCCAACGGATTCATTGTGTGTCCGCCGTCGTCACGCGCAGCGCGGATTCCGCACAAAGGAAGACAGACAGACATACGGAGTAGAAGATTTGCACGCCCGGCCACCCAGCTGCCCATCAAGGCAGCCCTTGTCCGACCCGATCGCTGTCTCAGCCACGCCGCCGGCGGAGAAAGCAGCATTGTCGCCCAGTGGCCGTCGCCAAACGAACACACTCGTAGACTGGCGACCGGCGACCGACGACAGAACCCACAGCGACATCACGACTGACACCACCGGCGGCTGCAGCCCTACGACCGACGACAGACGCGCGCACCTGGCATAATATCCCATCTACGTCGCTCCCCCGTGCCTGCAAGCCGCAGCTCATTTTACGTTGCTCCATACGGCCCAAGCACACGCCAACCGGCCGGCCTTCCATCCTTGTCGCCGCGCATCGTCACAGTGAGCGCAATCAAACCAACTATCCATCTACCTTCTTCACACGCCGAGTCTCCTCACCGTCCACCCTCGCATTCAGAGCCTGTCGCCCGCAGTAGCAGCAGCAGCAGCAGCAGCAACACTCGCGCGCCATGATGAAGGTACGTACGCGCCCTGTAACCGCTTCCCGTTCCGCTTCCCTGGTCTTCGCTCTCCTCCTCTCCCCTCCCCTCCCCTCCAGCGCCGAGTCATGTCCGCGGTCAGCGCAGCAGCAGCATGCTAACCGTCACTGCAGTTCAGGCGCTCTATGAAGAGCGAAAAGGACAGCCGTCCGCACCACATCTCCATACCGCCCAAAGATGCCATCGCCATTCAGCCTCCCAAGAAGGTGAGTCGCGCCTTCCTCGGCCATCCGCCCAGCATTGCCTATTGCTAACCAGCTGCCCTCTGACAGGTCATAAAAGCCCTATATGACTACACGCACTCGACCCCCGACCCGGGCTATCTGAGTTTCTCTCAGGGCGATTTTCTTCACGTCGTCGGCCGCGAAAACGATACCGACTGGTACGAGGCCTGCAACCCTTTGCACGGCACGCGCGGACTTGTGCCGGTGACATATTTCGAGCCCGTGGGCAAAACCGTACGCGACAGCGCCGGCTCACACGGCTCGGCACCAGCAAACGCGGCTCACGACTCCGGGTACCAGGAGCGCAGTATTATCAGCCCGACGAGCACAGACGGAGGTATGCGCACAGCTGGACGTGCCTCCGCACAGGCTGGAATGGCCGGACCCAATGGAATGGCAGCCATGAGCGCTATGGGCAACTTTGGCAACATGGCAGCAATGATGGGCAAGGGCTCAGGCGCCATGGTCTATGGTATCGTCATCTATGACTTTAAAGCGGAACGTCCCGACGAGCTTGAGGCGAAAGAGGGAGAAGCCATCATCGTCATTGCACAGTCGAACCCTGAGTGGTTCGTTGCAAAGCCCATCACCCGACTAGGCGGTCCTGGCCTTATTCCCGTATCTTTCATAGAGATCCGCGACATGACCACGGGAAAGGCAGCCACCGACCCGCAGGAGGCTGTGCGACGAGCGGGTGTCCCGAAAGTTGAGGAATGGAAAAAGATGGCAGCCGACTACAAAAATGGCAGCATTCCACTCGGCAAGCTCGAGGCCAACTCACAACAGACATTGCAGCAAGGCATGGAACGGATGAGCCTGAGCAGCAAGAGTCAGACGAGTGGCACACCCAATGGCAGCTTCGGACAAGCACCTTCGGTAAGCTTACTTTACCAGCCCTCTGTATGCTACATGTCCTAATCGGGTGCGTCACAGGTTGCGTCGCACACGCGAGCCACGTCCATGGCCCAACGACCGCAATACGAGTCATCTGATTCGAACTTGCTTGCGCCGGTCAAGGCTAGTGTACCACGGTACTGTTTTGCCGACGACATTTTCTGGTTCATCATTGAGTGCGAAATGTCTGACGGCCGGTACTGGGAGCTGCAGCGCTTGTACCAAGATTTCTACGACTTACAAATACAGCTGATCGCAACCTATCCAGTAGAAGCCGGTACCAATGGAGGTGACCGCACGCTACCCTTTATGCCAGGGCCTGTCACATACGTCACCGACAACATATCCAATGGCCGTCGCTCAAACTTGAACGAGTACATACAAACTTTGCTCAAGTTAGGGCCGCACATTACCAATGGATTTCTCGTCAAGAAATTCTTCGCCCCAAGACAAGGCGACTACGAGATAGACCCGGATGTCATCGCCCAGGAGGAATACCGCCTCTCGGGACAGTCGGGGCATTCATCCAATCCGTCGCAGGGTGCCTCGAGGCAATCGTCTGCGGATCAATTGCAGGCTACTACCCCGCAAACCCCATATTCAACTGGCTCAAGCTTTCCAGCCCACCAACGCGGGCCATCATATGGTGGCGGCGGCCTAAACCCACCACCTATGCAACATCAGCAGTCCAGTCTCTCAGCAACTTCGGCAATCTCGTCAAACATGGGTACTGGCGTAGCGCTGAAGATCAAAGTGTGGTTCGAGCAAGATAATTGTGTAGTAATACGAATGCCAGCCTCGATGAAATGTGCCGACCTGTACGCAAAGCTGAGGGAACGAAGAGACATGGAAAAGCCAGAAGAAAAGAATGAAGAGATGTACGTCGAATATCGGGACGAAGTGGAAGCCAAATACTACCCGATTGAAAACGACGAAGATCTTCAAATCGCTGTAGAGCGGAATCCAAAACTGAACCTTTCCGTTACCGTTGCGAGGTAAGTCTTGTTCTTGCGATGCCATTGTCTTGTTAGCGTTTCCCCCTTTGGCCTTGTTGCCGGTTGTCTTGCATAGGGTGACTTTGGTCATGATGCACGGGCTGAAAATTTTGGTTGTTATTCCGCCGCGTATGGGGAAGGTACCTGTTCGATTGGATATGTTCGAGGAATCGTGTTCCTTTTCCAGCCTCTGTTTCAAGTTCGCCTTCTTCTCTACTCCTCGTTCGACTTTTTCTTCGAGCTCTTTGGACAGCTGTTTTGTCTGCTTCTTCACGGCTATATTCGACACGGCTTGGCGGCGTTCCAAAATCGAGTATTGGTTCATGTTGCTTGAAATAGGTGATGTAGGGATGCAGGCTTGGTGGGGTATTTGGGAGCATCACGGCGTCGGATTGGTCTGTCTTCACTTCGTTATTCCCCGGGTATTTTGGGTCGTTTTACTGTTTATTCGATGGCTTATATTTGGTTCTACGATGGGGAGTGATGGATCACGATATGGGAGTGGAAAGTGAGTCTGGCTGGTCACAAAGGAGATTGGGTATGACGATGGGTAAAGGAAAGCAGAGGGGAACACGAGTCACATTAATGATGTCGGAAGGTTGGAAAAGAGTGAGCACATGGTATAGGGTACTGAGTCTGACGATGTCAGTAATCTATGTGAAGCAGAGTGAATTTTTCTGAAGCAGAGATCGTATTCAATTTACACAATGTCCTCAGAATCGGGTAGCCCACTTCGCATGTTTGTTAAGAAGACTATAATTGTTGTTCTAGAAGTTCGGCTTGTGGAGACATAAAATCAGACTCCACGTTACAGCAAAGCGAGCTATAGAAGATGACATGGCGTTTCTCCACAGTACGAAAATAACGCTTGTTTCTCCACACGAGCCTATTACACCGCCTCTTAAACCGATGCTACCCTTGTGTGCCTTGGTGTTGTAGAAACGCTAGCGAATCAGAAGATGAACGGCTCGGCTCGCAATCCTCCGATCTCGCTTTCTAGCGTGTGCGATCTCCAAGCTAGTGGTCCATGCCCTAGACAGAGCGGAGCATGCTATGACTGATATCATCTTGCCTTTCTGCCCTGTTTTTACATCCGTTGGTTGCCTGGGTGAAGGACTTGGTTTTTATCCGCAAAATTGAACGATTCTCGGGCAACCAAACGCTTTCCTACGGGCTGTCTTCCACACAATTGGGACGTAGTAACGCCGCGAGACGAACGCAGTAAGTAAGAGAAGGCTTTGGGAGGGGAGAAAAGGCAATTACATGCAGCATAGTAAGCGAAACTCTACGGATCAGAAGAGCAAGCTGCGATGCGAGAAGATGTGGAGAAGGGGAGAGAAGAGGTTTTGAACGCGGACGGAAGCACGGGAAAACATATAATCCAAAGCGCCGTTTCGTTTTCCAGGACGACAAACTCCGCCAATGATGAATCTACGAATGCAAAAACGCAATGGAATACCTCAGGACTTGGATTGAGAGTCGGCGTTGACGCTGTAGCGGCGGCTTCGTCGGCGGTCCTCGTCGCACCGATCATCACCATGATTGACAAGGGCATCATCGAGAACGCCAGCGGAAGACGCACGTTAGGAGAAAGCCTAAAGAGCAGCGCAAAAGAGTTAGCAACGAAACCTTGGAAATTCTTAGGCAGTAAACCTTTCGTTCTAATATTTGTGAGATGCCTTCATCCCTCGTATCCCAACCCAAAGCAAGCTAACAGCACGATCGGCTTAAACTACAAAGTGTCTATATTTCGGCACCTACACCACAGCCAACACCATTGATACCATCTCATCCACTACAACCAACACTCCCTTGACAACAACTACATCTGGCCCTTCCAAATTCGCAGCAACATCAACCGCAAACCTTGCCCTCTGTCTCTACAAAGACAACCGCTTCACCCAACTCTTCGGCTCAGCCTCCAACTCCACCCGCCCCGTCTCAATCCCTACATTCGCCCTCTTCGGTGTCAGAGACTGTCTAACAATCTTCGCCTCCTTCAATCTCCCCCCCCTTCTCGCACCCCGCCTCGAACCCCATCTTTCCTCCGAAGTCACAAAGTTCGTTGGCGCAGCGTCGCTGGCACAATTCCTCACTCCCGCCGCGGTGCAAGTCTTCAGCACGCCGCTGCATCTGCTAGGCTTAGATTTGTACAATCGGCCCGGGGTGGGGTTTTTGGGCGAGAGCGGGAGGGTGAGAAGAGTGGTGAGGGATTGGGGCAAGAGCGCGGTGGCGAGAATGGGGAGGATTGTGCCGGCTTTTGGGGTGGGTGGGGTGGTTAACATGAATGTGAGGAAGGGCTTGATGGGGAGGCTTGAGTGAGTGGGGTTTGTTGGGACTGGGTATTTGGGAAAGGGAATCCGTATGGGCTTATGGAATTGGAAAATATGGTTATAGAGAGGGTGGGTGGGTTATTGTGCTTGGGATTGGGATTGGATTGGGATTGGGATTGGACTTTTGTTTTGTGGGGTGTGTATGGTTTTCTTGCACTTGAGGTCGGTAAGGAAAAGGGCTTGGGACGATTCTTTCTTTTCGTTTCCCCCCCTTGTTCATGATGGTAAGGTAGGGCAGATGTGTTTATTTCAGGTTCTTTAGCGTTGTAGTGTTTTTTCAGCGGTTGTTGGGGGATTTGCGTCCATAAATGAATGAATGAGATAAGTCGTGAAAAGCGTAGATGTTTTATTTGTTATTGTTTTTCTTTTGCAATGGAATAGGTTTTCTACTTTTTCAGAAGAAGATCTTGAGGGGGATTTTTGAGAGTTTGCTTGATGCATTGATTGTTCTTTTTTTTGGGGGGGATCTCTGCTGGTTGTGGTGGAGTTTTGAATGATGATGACGTGAATGGAAATTGTACTTGGATTCCCTAGAAAGTCCCTACCATCACCATCTCCCACCCAATCCTTCCTTCCCAATTCCCCAAACAATCCAATCCCACAACTACAGCTTCACCATATACATACACACACACAAAGTCGAGCACACGCTACAAACAAGCCCAACACACACCAACCTACCCCCCAAACCCCCAGCCACAACAAACACAAACCAAACCCCATCCACCCCAAGAAACCCTTACAAATACAACAATTACATAAAAACCCTCCGTATACACCATACGTACGGAGCACCCAAAAGCCAATTCCCTAGCAACAACCTACGTACCACCCACCACCCCTCCCAAAACATTACCAAGTTTAAAGAAATGTCACCCGTCACCCATCGTCATGCCGTCCTACCCCATCCCCCCGCCACACCCACCCACCCAACCGTCACGTTTCAACAACGTAACAAAACATCCAAGAATAGAAACCCCCCCTCTTCCCCCCCGGGGAACAAAATAAAATACAATAAAATATACACCAGCCCCACCCACATATACACAGGATCCCTCTACCAATCCCATGCATACCATCTACACCGCAGTAAATACCATACATACTACGGAGTACGTACATGAACAATAGCTAGGGATCAAGAAGCATCCACCGTTTCCCAAGGTATCCCTACCTGCTACAATACAATACGGAGTACTCCGTACTCCGTACATGCACTGTAGATCCTCCCCCGGAATCCACGCACCCCCGTTGCCGTTGCGCCCGTTGGAAGGATGTCGAGCCCCGGAAACAGTGGAGCTGCGCGCGTGACAGGATTTCTAATCGCGTTTCTGGAAACGTTGGGGTTGTGTGGGGATCGGGATTGGGGTCGGGATTGGGATGGGGTTTGCTATTGGGATTGGTGGGTGTTTCTGGGGGGGAAGGGGGGTTTCAGTTTGGGTTTTTTGGCTGGTGATGACGTAGTGTTGATCTTTGATGTTTTTGGGCTATGGTATGGTGGTTTGTTTGGTGGTTTGTTTGGTGGTGGTGCTGGTGGTGTTGGAGGTGGGGAGGGAGTGTGGTGTGCGATTGGGGGTAGGTGTTGTGGGTGTTTGGTGGGTTGCGATGTTTGGGGCTCTTTGGGAGATAGTGTCCGGATGCTCTTTCCATGGTAGAGTGATGTTTTAGGGGGGTGGGTGTGGTGATGGTGGTTGGGAAGGGGGCAGGGGGGGTAGGGATTGTGTAGGTATGCTGGAAGTGGGCATTTTTACGTCGAAGGGGGTTGTGGGGTGGTGTTGTGTCTAGGTCAGCTATGAGCTACTCTTTTGGGGAAGTCTTTCTGAAGTTACTCTTTTGGGGAAATCTTTCTAGAGGCGTGGAGGGAATAGTTGGAGCTGATATACTCGAGGGAGTTTAGAGGGAGTATCAGGGTATGACATATTGATGGAGAGGCTGCGAGGACATCTCAGTTAGGTAATGTGTGCCTTTAAGATATTAGGGAGTATAGTTCACTGATTTATCAGGACGTGGTCACTGGCAAGTGAGGCATAGATTGCATGTTTCTACGCACTAGACAAACTCAATAGAGGAGAACTTGGTAGGAGGTAGGATTAATATATATATATTCAACACCATACTACCTATCATTCTATAGAAACCAACCCTATCCACAAGGAACCTAGTATCTAGCTAAGTGAAAAGCCCATCACGTCAATCATTCCAACCAACACGACGACAGAACACCCACCACCAAGAACACAATCGAGCACGCATAACCTCAGCAAGCTATTTCAAGAATTCTCTTTATATATCCAAGATAAGCCATAGTCAATAACACAATGCAAGAAACTTCAACCAATCCATCCACATCACGTCACGTCATATTACGCCATCATCTATAAAACTAACAACCTACAAACACCAAACCCTTATACGCTCTCCCCCTAATCACCGTCATCCTTATATAAGATCTTTCTAAGATCCAGCACAGTGACCCAGACAGGTTACTATTTACACCAGGCCTAACACGTACAGCAGAGCCTCCATAGTATACCATGGATAGAAAGGTAGGTATGGTACAATTCAAAGCAAAGACATGACACCAACACTTCGTTATTCACAAAGATAGTGTCACCACCCGATATGGCGTTTCTTTGAATACATACACGCTACCGGTATGATGGAAACCACCACCATCACCACTGCTACCACTATCACCACTGCTACCACTATCACCACTGCTACCACTATCACCACTGCTACCACTGCCACAACAAGAACAACAACACCCCTCAAGGTCGAATCCTCAAAAGTCCCACGCGCAACACGTACGATAGAAGGCACCCAACCAGCCATCCCGTCAGCCCACCAGTCCGCCCGCCCACCAGCTCAAGACAGACAAAAGAAACCCAACCAAAAGGCCCGTTAAAGGAGTGGCGGGAAGTAAAAACAAAAGCAAAAATAAAAGTAAAGTACAAAGTACCCAAATCCATGCCCAACCTACCATATCACCATACCATCATACCATCATACCATCATACCACCATACCTTCCAAATGAAGCAAGCAAGCAGCTAACTAGGTAAACAATTAACCAACAAACTAACCAACAAACTAAACATCAACCACCAACTTCTTTCCCACAAAAAACAAAAGAAGCGGAAAAAAGAAATTCACCTACAACATCACAGCGACCGCACACCCACACCCACACACCTGCATTTCACCGAATTCAAGAAAGGGAAGAGAAAAAGAAAAGAAAAGAAAAGAGTAGGGCCAGGTATCCATTCACGCCATTGTATGCAGATAGTACATCGCAAGCACTCTCCATACATACATAGTAGATAGCCATGGAAGAAAAACCTTCAAAAATAATTAATTACATCCAATCTATTCGGTATCCCTATACGGAGTAATAGTTACTACTACAAAGACAACCAAAGTAGCCAGACTAGATAGATAGCGGTAAAAAACCATTCAACAACACAAGACTCCAAACCCCCCCACCCCCGCTCCCATCTATTGTATGCCAAAAAAAAAAAAAAAAAGCCACCCATCGCACCACCCAAAGGTCCCCGCATCAACGCCTCCACCAACGACCAAAATCTTCTATTCCTTGCCTTGTCTTCTCTTCCCTTCCCTTCCTAACCCTCCGTCTCCAGTTCATATCGGCAGCCTCGCCGAAGCCCCCGAGGCTTCACCTATCTACACAGAATACCATTACTCGATACGAGACCCGAGCATAGCACCCCCACTCTCCCCGACCCGCTGCCGTAGTCGCGAAAAAACGGATCGAATCGCAATTCGAATGGCAAATCAAGAGACAGACTCATGTCGACCCGTAGCGCCGGGATGATCCCACCGGCGATATTTTATCGGCTATATCGTGCATGAAAGCTCCGAGTTCGAACCGGTGATAGGCAGGAACGATGCAAGTTTCTCCGCGCGAATAGGGTTCGGTCTTGTAGAGGATAGAGAGTGCTGATGCGTTGCACTACTGTACATCGTATGATGAAGCTAGCGGTTAATGTTTTCGTTACTGGAGGTAGGCACGTGGTAGCATCTTCAATAGCGTCGCTTGGTGGTGCTTGTCGGGTTTGTCGAGTCTTCCGATGAGGATTCCCTTGTACAAAGGGGGCGCGCCGACCCAGCCCGAGAGCCTTTATCGCGCGGATAAGAGACCGAGGAAGAGGCCGACCATGACGCTCGATATTAACCCAAGTCATGTGCAAGAAGTCAACGGTGGCCGAGGAGATACATGATGAGGTGATCAGCTCCAGGGTCTTCGCGCCAACTCGCAGTAGTAATGGCACCATCTTGATTGCTCGAGATGCTGAGCATGAAATTGATACGTGGACTCGCTTCAAATGCCGGTGCGCTGGGATGCGCATGCATTTCTGCCCAACTTTCGTAGCGGATCCGACGCACATTTGAAGTGATTCTCAAATTTCACTCGCAAGAGTCGTGACCCATCGATTTGGCACACCGCTCTTATCCGCCTCTTGCACCTTCGAATTTGAACCGGGTAGCTTTCTCGGCGGTAACCAAATACGGGCTTTGCCCACCGATTTCGCATCCAACTTGCCCACACGGCGCATATTCATTTCCAGCACAATGACTCGGAGGAAATCGCAGTTTTCCCTGGGTTCGCGTTGTCGGACTGGCGGAGATGGCGATAGAGCTCTTCCGGCTTCGGAAAAGAGGTCGGCGTTTTTCCGGCGACGGTTGGAACGACCGCGTCGTTCGTAGGTCTGCATTTGTATCATGGGGGCGGCACTATCTTCATCGACGTCAAGCATGAGGGAGTCGTGTAGTTGCATGGAGAGTTCGGTGGGTGAGATGGAGGTAGGTTGTGGGTTTAGGTAGCGGCGGAGGGCTGGCGAAGGGAGGCCTTGCATCTGCTTTGGTCGCATTTCGCTGGGATATCTCGGTGCGAGGAGGGAGCGGGTGAGCAAGTCGTCTGGCGGTACGCTGGGTGCTGTAAAATTTGAAAAAGATTTCGCGGCAGACTTGAGAGCCTGGAAAGAGGCAGTCAAGTTCGACTTGAGGGACTTGAATCTTTCGTAAGAGGGCGCAGGAGTGGTGACGATGTCTGGGATCTCAAAGTCGGCAATATCGTAGTGATCCTCTGGGTTGAAGTACAGCAGAGGGTGATCTAAAATGCAGTCTTCTTTTGGTGGTGATGATACAAGCTTCTCTCGACGCTCCGACAGTGACCGCTGCCTATATGATTCGGGGGTGCTAATGGTGTCCCAAGTAGATATGAACGAAGGTGTGTCGGCATCCAAAGACGGCGGCATTGTAGATATTGACTCGCTGGAAACAGATCTGGAAGTCACAGACACGCCCTCCTTCTCTTGCTCCAAACTAAGTAAACTGCCATACTCGTCCTCCGATTCATCCACACGTCCCAGCAAGAGATCCAACGGCGACCCTACCAGCGAAGGTGCCAATTCAGTGTCATCCTGCTTCCACTCCTGGATCAACTCATCCATCGATATCCGCCTGTCCTTTGCAGAGCCCTGTTTCCGTCGCGGTGGCATCTTGGGAATCTCGGTGACAGCTAGCAATGCAGCGACGGCCGGCGGTATCGCGTCGGGTTTGTGGTTCTCTGGTACATGGTGAGGCCTGCCACCACTATGTCCGCGCACCCGCACAGTCTGTGTCGACGTGGCAGTGCCAGATCGAGAGGAGACACGAGACGGGATAACGACGGGCTGTGAATGCATCGGAGGAGTTGCGGTAGGCACGAATGCTCTTGGGTTCGGTGCACGTGAGACTTCTTCCATCTCCGCAGGTGATGGCGATGACGATGGCGATGGCGGTGGCGGTGATCGCATGATTCGTTTGGGCACTGGCGAGGCTCCCGCCTGTCGTGTTCCCATCTTTACCGAGGATGGTCGTGGAGAAGCCGAGGACGAGGACGAAGACGAAGACGAAACCGTTGGGGCCTGCGAAGAGAAGGTAAATGACCTTGGCACCATCATCGTGAACCAACGACGGCTGACGGCCCTAAGCGACAGAAACTCGTGACTGGTTCCTGGAAGGGATCAAACGTGAGCTCTGACGTTGCGAGGTCGTGCGTGAGGCCGAAAGCCTTACGTTATAGCTGAGGCAGGATTGGACGGCGAAAGCAAGGGGATTTCGATACATTCGCAGCGACATGGGGTTGAGGCTCGCCGAGCGTTGTCCGCTAATGATGATAGATGGGCACACAGGGACCGGAGGGCTGGAATAGATAGACGGGTATTTTGGTTGTAATTGCGGGCGAAGGAAAAGGACGAAGAAAAGGGTGTCACAGAAGATGGGATGTGGGTTTGAAAGTAAGGGTGGAGGCTAACGTGAGCGTGACGGACGACTGTTTCTGCTGCTGCTGCTGCGCCGATAAGAGATGATTGGTCAAAGGATGCTATATATTATACTTCGTAGATAGATAGATAGATAGATACAATACACCTGATCAGGAGCAAGGACAAGGCACAAGGCGTGGGAGTGCGCACACGACCAGTCACGGAAAAGCACGCCAAGTACGATATACAATAGCTTCACCTAGTACTCCGTAATCAACGCAGTGATGATCCTCGTACAGCTCAGGCACCACTCGCATATGACTCCCACGGCCAAACGACCACGTTACATGTGTATTGTATGTACGGAGTGTCCACTGCCCCAAACAGGGACACCATCTGGCGCATTCCGGCGTCTCCTGATTGGTATCTCGGGGCGTCTCCACCATCTTTCTGCAGGGCTGAAGGACACACACACACACACACACACACAAACAGTTCAAGGGTCCAGTGGTCGCGACGATGATGATGGTGATGATGATCTATAGATTATGCCGACGCCGACACCGACGCCGAACGCCCCCCACGCTTAAGATAATTGAAAGTAAATATCTTCCCCTTCTGCCGTGGTCTATGGCCGTTTGTATAAATACTCAACACAGATATTAGGTACATGTATCCGTACGGAGTGCTTCGTATATCAAGATGCAGCGTCCACGCCAACGCTTGCATTGCATACATGGCGTCACACACTCATCCTGTCTGGCGACGTGTAAACTGGCCCGGATGGTCCTGAGCATACCTATCACTACACGCAAGACTCCCACTCCGTACTCTCCGAGCCTGTGACAATACGGATGCTTATCTCTCCCGATGCATGCAAGCCTTTCGTGCAGTACCCAAGACACCATCGCCACCGGAATCCCCGGCTAGTCCTGCATACCCCACAGGACGCCATCCTGCATCAAGCAGCTGTGTCCTGCACGCGGAATGATAACCTCGCAGCAGCCGCCCTTTGCGACGACCGTCCGTACAAAGTACATACGATACTGTAGTAAGATCTGCCCCAGATCAACTCCAGCCCCTTTGAGAAAGGCTAGCGGTGCGTCCGAGAATCACGGGATCGCCACAAGTACACGAAATAGTCAACGTTGCTTCGGTAAGAAATGTTCTTGTATTCGCTTCTTCGCCCAAAGGCCAAGGGGAAACGTCCACGTTGCCTCAATGTCCTTCTAC
This sequence comes from Helminthosporium solani, assembly GCA_022560085.1. Classification (NCBI taxonomy): domain Eukaryota; kingdom Fungi; phylum Ascomycota; class Dothideomycetes; order Pleosporales; family Massarinaceae; genus Helminthosporium; species Helminthosporium solani. Next base: position 68,314 of record JAFISD010000164.1, read on the forward strand.
CAGTAGTACAGCTCAGCTCGGCTCAGCTCGGCTCAGCTCAGCTTAGCTTTGCCCTTCCGTCTCTCCGTCTTCAGCCAATACTGGTGTAGCAGGTAGAGTGGTAGACAGGCACAGGACACACCGCCCTCGCAAAGGACCTCCCTACTCGAGTAATTAAACAAAACAAACCAGGTCCGCGCCAACGAGGAATCCAAGCCCGGGGCTCGTTCCTTTGCCTGCCACGCTTACGCCAAACATGTTTAGACGCCATTCGCCATGAATTTCCAGACGAAAAAACAACGAACCGAAAATTGGCAGTGTACCGGTGGTAGAGAAAGAGAAAAGAAACCACGACTAGCCGCTGCTCCCGCACAGGACAGGATGATCATCGGGTGGAGACACTGTCCAACCTCTCATATACAGTGCGTGACGAAGAGATACATGAGTTGCTCGCTTCGATATACCAAGTAAGGTACGTGGCGATTATCCCGGCCAGTCGTGTAGAAGGGGAGTAGAGAAAATTCTCTTCGGGACGCAAAACCAACTGGTCCCATGCAGTGAATTACAATAAAAAGAAGGAGCACACTGGTCCGAAAATGAAGAAAGTGTTGCACATGAGCGATGAAAAGAGAAGAAATACAGGTGCAGTCGTGAGTCATCCATGCAGAATCTGAAAGGACGTTCCGGCGTATCCTATCGTTGGAGAGCGTTTCCAGTACCGTAAAAGGCATCAGGATATCTATCAAGACGTGGCACATGAAGCGTGGGTCTGCTTGTCGTTGCGGCAAAAGCTCGTTCAGAAGGCGTCAAACCCGAAATTAGTAATCGCCATCGTCAGTCCACCCTGCCTCACTCCCGTCAACAACCCGTACCATATGGTCACCATCTTGCACCATGTAATCATTTTCGACAGATCGCACGCTCCGTATCTTCTTGCCATGCACCGCACGAGGTGATGCACAATGACCACCCTCGGGGGTGAATCGCTTATTACGCGCAGCCTGCTGCGCGTAATAGTGCAGGTCCACATCGCGCTCTGGTGGCTCGTCTGAACGTTCACTATACGTCTCCCAGTTTTCAGACCCGGATTGCGCCGTCATTGCGGTGCCATTTGAAGACGTATTGGAGATCTGCCTGCTGTTGGGCTGCGAAGGAGGGGCGTACGATGGTGTGTAGCCGCCCCGCATTGTCCGTGACATGAAGCTGCGCTCGTCGTACGGATCTTCAGGCGGAACTTGACGAACAATGCTCTCACTCCGGTCACGGTTAAATTCGAAGCGATTAACAGGCGTTGCGACCGGTGTTGCGACAGGCTCTGGTGGAACGAAGAGGTCTTTCATTCGCGGCGGAGGCGCCATTGGCGGGGGCATCTTTCGGATCGTAGAATTCTCGCGCTTGAGAGTATCAGTCCGTCGCTCGGGCGAATTGCTTCCATGCGGCATGCTCTTCAATGGTGCTCGTGATGGGATCTTAGATGGGCTCTTCGAGCCAGATGCTGCCGACATGGAGCTGGCAAAGGGGTTACGTGATACACTGGCACCAAAGTTGCTGACAGGCGTCTTTGACCTGCTCGGGGGCGCACCACGTGCAGTAGCAGGACGGCTTGGAGGAGCGGCTTTTGGTGGTTGCTTAGCGGGCATGGGCGCAATGGACGGTGTTTTCGATCGTGGCGGGGGAGCCTTCGCAGATGCATACAGATCGTCCAAGTAACGTTCGCCGAGAACAAGGAAAGAACGACCGTATTCATCCTCCCAACTCTCCAGTGTCTTTCTCAACTCAGCTTCGATCTTGGGTAGCTCCTTCGCAATACGTTTCCGCATCTTCTCCTCTCGCAGAAGCTTTCCTGGGTCACGCCTCTCCCCCTTCTGCCCACGGCCCATCAAGCGGGACGCGTCCTGGCTTGATTGTTGGAGATCATCGCGCTCTTTCACAAGCTCACGGTGGCGGTCAATCTTTTGAAGGATAGGGAGTCGCTGCTCCTTGAGGGCTTCCAAACGGGTGATCTCAGCCTCATGAGCAGAGAGTAGCGCATCGCTACAAACGTCGGAGAAAGCGGGAGTAAAGTCGAGCATCTCCTCTTCCGAGAAGTACAGGTCGTCCCAAAGCTCCTGCAACTTGACGCGCGCCTCCTCAACAAACAGGTGAAGATTCTGTCGCTTGAGCTCGTTGAGTCGGGCCAGCTCATCTTCGAACTCATTGATGGTGCGAAGGCCACATCCCCGGTTCTTAGCCACGAACTGCTTGCGCTCAGACTGCTCGATCCCAAGACGGTCCCAAAGATCCTCAATGGTAGAACGAAGTTGGCCTAGCCTTCGTTCTCGACCACGCTTCTCCTCTGATAGACGCTCTTTCTTTGCCTTTAGCTGAGTGATATCGTCCTTGTGTAGACCCAGCTGCTCGGGCGCATCGCGGTAGTGTTGAACAATCACGCTATCTGTCTGCGCCTGCGGCGTTCCCAACTCAGCCCACAGCTGAATGATTTCCTGGCACAAGACTTGAACAGTGTTTTTTCGGCGCTCGTACTCCTCGTATACGCGCGAGAATTCCTGGTCCAGCGATGCGACAAAGGATGGGGACATGTCGAAGTTGGGCGAAACAGTTAGGTTGGTCGTCGGGGGTAGCTTGATCTGGACGAAAGTGGATTCGAGATGCGATGCATACGATTCAAAGGCCTGTACGAGTTCTGCGGCACGTCAATTAGCTGCCTAAAGCTTGGAAAAGGCGCACTTACTTTTGACTTCCTCCCACCGGTCGCGGTGCAGCTGGCTAATCTTGCTGTGTTTGGCCTTGAGCTCCTTCATGCAGCGCGTCAATGGATACGTCACTTCAATGCCGTCGTTCGGATTATTAGGGTCCGGCTTGTGGTCATTCAACGAGGCCTCCATCTGCCTAATTGACTTGACCAGGCACTCTGCCTCCTCGGTCATTTCATGCTTCTCCATGGTCACCTGCTTGAGCTGGTTGTGAAGCGTTTCCGAGAGCGCGGAGAAGAGCTGACGCGGGTCAATCAGGTGTCCGGCAAAGCTATAGAAGGGCTCTCAGTCTTACCTCTGCCTCGCGCGAGTCTCGCTCATGGCTGGGGACGCCAATCTCGTCAAACAGGCCGTGTAGCTGGCCGATGATGGTGGTGACTTGCTGGGCCAGGTAGCTCGTGTCCATAGTGACTTTGGAGCCTCCCAGCAGCCTCGGTCGCGATGTATCAAACGCACATGCACGGTGATCTGCGTGCAAGTGGGGGAGCCGTCAAGCGAGGAATGTATGTAGGGTGTCGTAGCAGACGCGGGGGGCACTGTTGGTGTGAATGTACCCAATGCCAATGCGCGTCACTGCAACTGAGGATGTGAAGGAATGGAGGATGCTATAGCAAACACAAGACTGGGCAGGTGAAGACGAGTTGATGCAGCGCAACGCTGGAGATGGAGATGGTTTTCGGAGTCGAGATAGTGCGTGAGGCCGGGTGGTCATTGATGGTAGCCTGGGCGTTTATTTTGAGAGCTGGCGTTGGCCAGGCGACAACCGCGAGGTCACGGGATTCAATGTTTCACCACCACTCTATACCGGTCTTTGAACAGCCTATCGCGAATCAGCGGGCGGGATATGTGAATGGTGCATTTGCTCTATTTACGGCTCTCCGCAGCTGAAAAAACAAGGAAATCCTATCCGTAGCGTCCCAACATCCCAGTTACGAGTACAGAGTATCTCGCCATCTGTTAGGAGCACTTTTCTACGGATGGCTTGGTACCTGTTTCAGGCTACTCTCCTCCCTGTGAAACTTATATAGTAGCTATAAATATTAACGTACTTCACAAGCAAGCGGCGCACCCAAGCGAGCAGCACACTCTACTAAGGCAACTCGCCTTCGTAGCAACAACGTGTAATATCTTAATAATACTAAGCTTTAAAACCTTATACTAAAGCTAATATTTAAATTACTCTTTCTAATATCTAAAAAAAATAAATTAAAAGTATATAA
>JAFISD010000165.1:0-71614 GCA_022560085.1 Helminthosporium solani
AGTATATAGAGAGTAATAATATAGTTCTCTATATAGTACTAATTAAATTCAGGCGTAGTATAGCTACTATAGCTATTAAGGATAAGCAACCTATAGGTCTCTACTATACGCATCTTAGTATAGCTATTAAAGTACTTTAACTAGGCAAGGCCTAGTGAATTAGTCATCTAGCTATTATTACTAATAGTAACTATCTAGTTACTAGATATATCCCTATACTAGGCTACTTAGTAGAGCTTTGTAGCTAGGATAAAGAAGGGTAAGATAGCCTAGCTAGTAGCGCTTATATACTTAATTACTATAACCTACTTATAGTTCCCTAGCTAGATAGTAACTACTCTACCTACTATATTAGAGCTAGTAACTACTTTTAATATTCTAGTAATACCTATAGTAAAGCTAGTTTTATTAAAGTTATATATATCTTTATCTTAGATCCTATAGCTCTATTATATATCTTATATAAGCTTAAACTAGGCCTAAATTATAATAGGATCTTTAGATAACATGCGCTAGGTATTACGCTTTCTATTCTACTTTATCTAAAGCTCTATCTAATCCTTAATAAAGCGTGTTACCTAGCGCTAGCCTAGAAGAGGAGAAGGAGGCTACTTGCTACGCGTAGCAACTAGAACGTTAGCTATACGTTATATATTAATAATCTATAGTAGAAATCTACGTTAGTCTAGGTCTAGTATCTAATCTACTAGAGCCTACTCTTTAGTAGGTGATAGCTTTTAATTTAGTAACCTAATCTTATACTTTAGCTAGATACCTTAAAGGCGCTCGCGTAGGGTAGTTCTTAGTATATTATATATTTTTACTAAGTAGTGTATAGATAACTAAGGATTTAATTAAAAAGAAGTAATTATAAGGCTTATTTAGCCTTCTTTTAAGAGCTTTTAAGCGCGTGGTTGAGGCGGCATAGTGGTGAGAGTAGTAGTAGTAGACGCGTCTTTTGGTGGGTGGGCGGCTTACTGACATGGGCGGCTTACTGATCCGACACGTTACGAACACCATTCATATCCAACTACGAAGTCCCTAATTGCAATATCGCCCATACTTCCATGACCATAAGCCCCACATGCATCAAAGCCACGCGTCGTCTCTGCCATAGTGATTGTTAACGCAGGAGGGAGCTTGGATTCCTCGGCGCGCGGACGGGCGGAATGGCGGATCGCTGGGAGATGTTGTTTTAACGTACTGGCTGTACTGTGCTGTATCGTACTGTGTGTACTGAGTGTACTCCCGGCTTGGAAATAATCTTTCGCGGGCCTGGGGAATCTGATTCCGGGCTGTGTAGGGGAATTGGATGTGTTGGGGTTTTCTTGACGTCCCGTGGAGCCGGGCTGCTTTGTTTTGCTTGAATGGGGGGTATTTATTGTTTGGGTGGGAGCCTTGTGGGGGGTTTGTGGATGGTGCATTCGTTGCTGTTTTCTGGTCTTGACGGATTGTGCTTTGGGTTGCTTTTTTCTAGTTGCTTTGGTTGCTTCGTGAGAAATAGACAAAGATTCAAGAGATAGAGAAGGAAGGAAAAAAGGATGAAGTGGGCGTATTTCGGGTTGGTGGGGACGTTCTTCCTCCCCGGAATCTCTGCGTCGCTGTTCGGAAAGGGAAAAGATGGACATGCGGATGTGGGAAGATCGTTGCTGTTGTCTGATATGCGACATGCTGCATCACTGGAGTTCGGAAGACGCGATCAAACTACGCCTAACCTCTCACCTCGCTACATCCTACACACGCGTCAAAACGAAGGACGCTGTGGCGCGGACTTTGGCGGCGCGAGATGTCCTGATAGTCAGTGCTGCTCTGCATATGGGTACTGTGGCACGGATTATGAGCATTGTGCTGAGCTTGTTGGGTGGTATGTTGAGCTTGATTTGAATGTGTTTGGAATTGCTGGCTGACGTTTGGGTTTCTAGTCAGCCGCAGTACGGCAGGTATGCGGTCATTGTATCGTTTGTGTTTGGATAGAATCGAGTACTGATTGCGATGCCCTAGATGTGGGAATGCACCGACTACGACGCCTACTCCGACTCCAACACCGACACCAACGACCACAACTTCTTCCTCGACAAGCCTCACTTCGTCGACCACCACAACTAGCTCCTCAACACAGCCACCCCTCCCTTCGGGAACCCTAATCTCGACAAACGGCCAGTGTGGAAACTCCACCATTTGTAAGACGCCCCGCTTCCACCAGCCCTGTGTATCATTCTGATCAGGTATCGCTCGTTTAGGTACTGGCTCCGGCTTCGGAAACTGCTGCTCAGAGTTCTACTTCTGCGGTAACTCCATGGACTATTGTGGCGTAGGATGTCGGCTGGGGTTTGGAATTTGTAGTGGGTCGCCGCCTATTTCTTCTTCTTCTTCTTCTTCTTCTTCCTTGACAACATCATCGACAACAACATCATCATCAACGACGACGACAACGACGACGACGACTACCACCCCCACGCCAACGCCGACGCCTACCCCAACTCCGACTACAAGCACCTCAACCCAACGACCCTTGCCAACGAACGTAAGCACAGACGGACAGTGCGGCACTTCGAATGGTAAAACATGTACTGGGTATGAAAGAGGGAGATGCTGTTCTTCGTACGGATGGTGTGGGTCTCAGGAAGATTACTGTAGGGTTAGTTGGGGGTGCCAAACACAGTATGGGGAGTGTGGGACGTTGACTGATTTTCTGGGGCGCCTGTGAGCGGATTGGGATGATGGTAGTGAAAAGAGTGGAAGCATAGTATCAGGAGATTTCGCACAGGGGCATTCTTTTGTAGATGTAGATTGAGTAGTAGAGGGGCTTTGGGTTGCTTGGGGAGGTGATGGTCGCATAGCTATCTGCTTGGGGTATTTTATACGGTTACACAGGCTACGAAAGTTGAGATATTGCTTGAGTTCCTTTCTTGAGGAGTATTTGGGAAGGCAATGTGGTCTAGGACTTTTTCTTTGAGTAAACAGCAATGAGAGGCGCGTCATATAAACGTTTACATCGAGGTATCCAGTATCAACAGTGTTGAATCTATCGCCATGAGCTAGAGATATAACCACTGAGCATTTCGAATTAACATTGATGTGAGACAATATTGGCCTTACAAACGGTATAGTATGATTTATGCTGGTCAGGATATAGTCACAGACTGTAAACAAAGCAAGAGATATCAAATATGGAACGCGAACATCCACGGGATTATGCAATCACCGCGAGAGAATAAGTTGAAGGACTAAAGAAACCATAATCAAAGCCATCCCATCTTTTTCCAAGGTCATACTCCAACCCCGCCTTACAGAACCGCCCACCACCAGCAGCAGCAGCCTCAGCAGCAAACGCCCTCACCACCAGCAAACGCCCAAATCCCTCCCACAAACGCCCTCACCCACAAAACCAAATTACCCCACCCGCCTTCCTCTATAAATATTGTTTAAACGCCCCAAATTCCCAATACAACAATAGCAGCATCATGGGTGGGCTAGTGGTCGAGAGCGAGGACTGTGACGCACAGCTCGCAACGGGCTGCCAAAAGACCAATTGGTCTGCCACTAGGAAGCCTAAGGGGAGATCTCTCGTTGTATGGAGATTGCAGATCCGAGGGTTGGGGCAGCAGATGCGATTGTGGGGATAAATACTGGGGACTGAAGTTCGAATCCTGAGGGGTGAGCTCCTGATGGATTAAAAGCATGTTTTTTGGCCTTTTTTTTTTTAGGCGGGCCATGGGGGGCGTTTAATGATGACGTAGTGTGGTGGTAGTGGGGGGCGGCAGGGTGCTGTGATGGGAGGATGGGAGGATGGGAAGAAGAGGGTTCTTGGTTTTTGTGAATGCCTGTTGTGAGGTTGGCTGTTTACTGCTGGGTTGGTGTGGGTGAGTGACTTGTGGGTTGATTTTGTTTATGTTGGGCTGCTACTATTTCTGGGAACGTCTATCTGAACCGTTTTCTTGTTCTGCCTTTCTCTTCCACAATATGGATATATCAAGGCATCGATGTCTGGCTGTATATCCTCATATGATGCCTGAAAGGTAAGCAGGACCCTCACCCCGCATGATTTGATATTGTCCAAGAACTCCATATTTTCTGCATTTTGGTTTGTGCTTCAGTACTCAAATACATTGACTGCTCGAGTTCCCAGTGACAGGCGATCGATAGCAAACGGTAGACAAGGCGTCTCAAGCGGCTGTGCAAACGGGAAGGAGGGAACAGAAATTGGCCATGGACCTGTGCTCAGAAAGGCAGGCAGAAATTGCAAGGCTATTGCTATCACGATATGTGTGGGTAGTATTGCCGCATCGATTCTTGGGATGTTTACGATGAAGAATCGTGTCCATATTACGGTGGTATTTGAGTATTATGGTTGGACTTCTATATCTAGATTCTCATTCTACTTCAGGATTGAGCAAGAGAGACCGCCATAGCTGGCGTGTTGATCGTTGACGTAGATATTGTTAGCTTTACAATGGAATCAAGTTTGACGGCACTACACGTCATCCTCCTATATGCGTGGGGATACAAACTCTCATTGATGGGTATCGCAATCGGGAAACAACAAACGTTGTATTAATGTGAGAATGGGAGAAACGAATCAATAAAGTGTGAAGTGGAACAGCAAGTACGCTATCACGCATGGGGCTAGGTAGTGATGCATTATATTGATGAACCGTAAAGGCAGCACTGATGAGCCACTGGAGTGTAAACGGCTACCCTAACGTAAATTGGCATCGATTGTGATGGAGATAGCTCAAGTCTATGCTTTCTCTTTGACAGAGCTGATAAAGTCTCTGATGGTCTGCTCCAAGCCGACATCCTCTGCAAAGCCCAAGCTTTTTGCTCTCGAAGTATCGTACTTTTCCGGCCAGCTGAGCACAATACGCTGTATTGTCTCATCTCTCTGCTCCTTCACCAAAGCGCGCGTTTCTTTCCCTGCAACCTTCTCCAAGGCATCCAGGATTTGCCCACTAGTTGCAGTGTAACCGGGCAGCAAGACAGTCCTGAAATGGCCAAAATCCTCCGCTGGCACGTTCATCGCATGTACGAGATTGCGGGCCAGCGTTTGAGGACTACAGAGCCAGATGCCAAGATGAGATTCGACAGGCAGTATACTTTCTTGACCATGCACCGGCTCTCTCACGATGCCAGACACGAACGAGGATGCTGCTGCAGTGGGCGCGCCTGCACGCACAAATATCGTAGGTAATCGCACAACACGACCATCTATGAGCCCTCGCCTCGAGTAATCATTAATGAGATACTCAATCATGAGCTTTTGCGTGCCGTAACTGCTTTCCGGCATCGGCACGATATCGGTCTCGGTAGCCACATCCTTGACCGCGGCTCGTCCAAAGACGGCACAAGATGATGTGAAAACGACCTTGGTACCGGATTTATTCTTCCGGACAGCATCGATCAAGTTTCGTACACTGTCAAAGTTGACCTGGAGACCAAGCTCGAGATTCGCCTCGGATCCGCTAGACATGATGCCGTGAAGGACGTATAGCACATCCGGACTCATGTCCGCAACGTCTTGACAGACCTTTGGATCAGTCAAGTCGGCGGTCCTGCATTCGATAGTTGCTTCCTTGGATTGTGTCGGATTTGGCGGCGTCTGGATGTCCAAAAGTACGAGATGGACATTTGGATATGTCTCGACGAGCTTTTTGGCGAGTGTTTGGCCGACGAAGCCGCCAGCACCAGTGATTATGACTTTCATGATGGGAGTGTTCGGATTGGCGAGAGTGATTGGAAGGAGTTGTATGAAGTAGACATTAGTAGTCGAAGAGACAATGACGTGCCGAGAGGGTCGGAGAGAAGAGCGGCTAGAGTGGGGCACGTGTGGGGGAAGTGCACCATCGCCAGCCACCTGTGGCTGAAAACCCTCTATCATAAAAAGAATTTCCACCACTTGCACGGCCAGCATTTACTTCGTGGACATGGTCTTTCGTTCTTACTTTGAAGTTCTTGACTAGGGAAGCTCAGAGACTATGCCTTTGGTTTTGAAGCAAGTAGTGAGGGGCATCGCTGTACCTTTTTGTTTACAGAAGACGTGACCTAATTCTACATCTAATCATGCTAAAACTTACCATATACTGGGCTGGCTAGATCCAAATACCACAAAAGGACGCACAAGAACCATCCATTGAAGAAAAAGGAGCCTTATATCGCCTCCTTAAGATAATCAACAGCTGAATCATCATCTTCGTCGCACTCGCCACTACTCTCTTCGTCGAGCTTGAAGCGAAGCATCAAGATATGCTCACCAGTACGAACAACTTGCCCTCAACTTTCGATGACAAAACTTGGTGAGAAGAGGCCCTAATGATAAGGGATAAATTAATTGAGTGAATTATCAAGCAGTATTTACTACACACTACAGGGAACATGTGTGTATCTGATAGTCCGTATGAATCACGTGGGTTCGCTTGACTCTGTCATGTAACAACGATTGAATCTTTCCAACAGAGACCATGAGGAGACGATGCTGAGGAAAAAGAACGTTATATCTTTCCTAAGCTTGTGTGGAAGTCTTGGCAATGCATGTTAGCAACCCGTGACTGCTTTCCATTGGATTCTTGTGGTATGCATCTGAACCCCGCATCTTTCGTCAACGCGGCAGACTTCATCACTCGCATTTAGTTCTTGTCATTTTTGACGAGTTCCTCGACGCCATTATGGCTGATGTATGGGTATGCAATATTTGCAAGCTGGCCATGCCAGTCTCTTATGGTCCGTACCATCTGATTGATGACAACCATATCGAACGCCTCATTGCCCACATCTCAAGTGTTACTTCTGGAATATCCAGCAACAATCCCTTGCCGCCAAAGACGATCAAAAGATCAACTAAAAAACGTACGAAATCCCATAGAAAGAAAACCAATATTTTACCAGCGAACAACACTGTACCTGTCGTCGATCAGAGCCCAATTAACGCCTTCTTTGCGTCCTTCCCATCTTTCAACTATGATCCTTTCGCAGTGCCATCCGTTTCCTATGATCGTCTACAAAAACACCAAAGATGGCGCCGTCATAGTCCGGAAGCAATGGAGAATTGGGACAAATACCAGGATGCTCTGCGAAGGGAATTTGACCTGTGGTACGGCTCAGAAGATGACTTGCAGGCGTGGCATGCTTTGTGCTGTGCCATAGGAATCAAAACACTTCCTACAACCAGTGAGGCATGTGAAGAAGTAGGTGCTTTCATGCGGCAGACATGCTATTACTCATCCAAATTATAGGCAGTAAGGGGTCAGCATGTTAATATAATTGACTTGATTCAATGGGGGCGAAACGGTGGCAAGCGAGTGCATGTATTTCGCACAGTACGAGAACTGAGTGAGTACAGTAGGAAAACCGGAAAAATCTTTGGGAAAGGCATTCTCGAGGAGGGACGGGAAGGTGGCGTTGTCCTACGACATCTACTTCGGCATTTGTTTTCGTGCAAAGAAGATGCGAAAGATTACATCTACGTGAGTCGGGACAGAAAGTGTCATTAATTTGCGCAGTAAGAGCAAGTGGTTTTCTTTTTGGCAGATTGGTACCCAGAGGATGTTTGTTCCTCATCACGTACAATTTGAGAAGTTTCCGGGGGTCGAATATTGAATACTTGCTAAGCCACATACTAGTCTCACAATTCTAGGCTTTCTATAATGCCACGGTCGTTGTTCTAGAGAAGAAGGGCACAGATTGATATTCATAACTATCCATTGCAAATTCGGGGTATGCCACTTTGATGGACTGTGACGTTCTCTCCCGAATCGAACCTGCATGCCTTGCTGATTCCCGAGGCGAGAGCAATTTGTGCCTCAACAAAGGCAATGATATTTGTGGGGCCGATTATTTTCAGCTCGCCGAGATTGTCTTTGCTGTAGATTGCTCTTGCTATCACTACTAGCGCAGATATGAGGTAGGTAGCTAGCTCTTACCTCGATACCAATACAACAATCTTTTTACACATCACATTCAGTCCATTGTATATTTCTCAGAGAACAATTTTCATCAGAACACTCTCAATTTTGACATCTTGCTATCATATGACTTCTGATCTCCTCATGTATGAGCCGGTGTATTACGCGTTATCTCGAGCTAGGGATCAACATCTCAACATGGTTGAGGAGGGCTTCAGGGTGGTCGATTGGTATTGATGCAGCTGGTCCGCAGACTAGTCTTATCAAGCGTGAGACTAAATACTGCAGTGACTTCGCTACGCTGTATTATGATGGAATGGTATGGGATGTAACCACTTCCGGTGAGATTGCTGGAGTAGAGAGGGTGATGGATCGAAAGCCCTGCTGCAACCTCTCGGTACGGACATTTCGATAAGATCCAGAGCGGAAAGAGGAGCTTTTCTAAAAAAAAAAATACCTGATCATGTAATGCCTCGAATATATTCTCAACTATGTTCAAAATATATCTGCTATCTTAGGACGGTGGGATTCTTGGCTTTCTCTTCCGTCTGAAGGTGTCCTGAGTCCTCGTTCAGTAGGCTCGTCTTTCGCCTGTCGATTCAGAGGAAGTTCTCGAGGTATCGATGCACTGAATCATGAAGTGCTTGCTTTCTAGTGTAGTCTTCCACCTGCACGAGAGCAAGCGGCCTATAATCAAAGCTGCAGCTTACTCGACGATACTATCCTGGTTTATTTCAGGCTCGATGTGGAAAATGTCACACTCCTCGACGAAGCGTATCGCGACAAACACAATCTCGACCCCGTACCTCCCAAAAGATCTCTAGCGCTTCAAGATTGGCCGTATGAATGAAGGGGGTGTGAGGCTTGAGCGTAGTAAATCTATCTAGTCGAAAGTGGGTTGTGTGATATGTACGGAGTAGATGCACAACTTTCCTTATTTCTTTACGCTGAGTCCATTCGTAGCAAGAATATGCATGCGTGCGATGAAACATCTACGAAGTATCGCGCATTGGATTCATGGGAGGGAAGTATATATGTGTGTGTATGTACATTTTAATCCGACGTTCCTACCCCCACCCCTGCATCATCCATCCCTTGACTGAACAAAGGACCGGCCGATCTCCTCCGATTGGCAACCAACAGCAACCTTCGTATTGTACCACCGTATAAGCCATGACTCAGACGCCCCACAGAGAATACCCTCTATCACACCTTTGATCTATCACATAGAATTACGTAGAGAGGCTTTAAAACTCCCTCTGAAGTCACCCGCGGGAGTAAGAAAAATAATATACATATATTATCTTTCCGAGAAATTTTCCAACAGTTCAACAATAAAGTTATCGGCGAGCTGGCGCAATGGTAGCGCGCGGGCCTCCTAAGCCCGAGGCTGTGGGTTCGAGTCCCACGTTCGTCGCAACATCATGTTTCGTTATACATTCTTTTTGCTTTTGTGAAAATACTTTCGCACTTTCGTTCTCTCATTTTGTCTTTTTCTCTCCGTCTGAGAGTCCCACGTTCATCGCAACATCATGTTTCGTTTTATTTTCTTTTTGCATTTGTGAAAATACTATCGTTCTCTCATTTTTGTCTTTTTCTCCGTCTGAGTCTAGGAGACCCGTTTCCCTTTGGTTTGCCTTCACTGTCAGATAGGGAAATCTTTGGTTCTAGAAAGACATCGCCCATCGTATTCGCGCCTGATACTGAGCACACAAGACTCGTATCTATCAGAGCTTCCCAAGTCTGTTCGCACTCATGGCCCTATATAAAAGCGTGGCAAGGCACCTACCTGTCCTACCACCCAGACTGGCGCTCGGATTGCTTCCAGCAGATGCTAGTAGTCGTACGAACCTGTCAATCGCGCAACATAAGCACTCGGCTGCGGACAGTTCTCTGTGAGGCCATACGTTTCGATTAGTCATGTGAATTAAAATTGATGTTCTTCGTCACTCGTGAGGATTCTTGTCCTTGACAGTTATTCTCTACACATACATATCTTCGCATGCAACAACTCGGATGAGAGTTCCGCGCCTAGTCGTACAACGCCTTGGTAGACTATCACGTGACCATCTCACGACCATTCGTTGTGAATATGTCGTTTCTCAAAGTTACGCAAGCAGGCCCACAGATGCGCAGACTACGTACTGGCCGTTTCACTAAATAGAATATTGCCCTGACAATTCCCCAACACTGTGTCCACTTCTCTCTCTCCACCACACCCATCTACGCGACGAAACGGGTGCCCTGAAACAATCATCGCCAAGTGAGCATTGTCTCAGCACTCCTCGGTCAGCGAATGTCGCAAGCATTGGCGGATCTCAACTTCGCACAGCCCCAGTCAGGCGCAAACCGACCCTCACCTCCACCTGAGGTACGGATTCTTTAACATTGTAACATCGTCCGCTTGAGAAAGACACCTGTCTTCCCTTCTTTTTTATTGCGTCACTGTGCTCGCACTGGTCTGTGACAGAGACGCATTCGCTCCCTTCAATTCATCACATTGGACCCCGCCACCGAAATACGCCACCACGACACAAATCCCGCACCGTCAATCGTACCCCACACCAGGTTTACATTTACTACGACAGTACTACGCTACCAGTCCTTTCACTGTTTCGTACCCTTTCAAAATGTCGACCAAACTTGTCGACACGTCTAGCATGAGGGCTTTTCCGATCGTATCGCGCATGCTAGGAGTGAACACCAACAAGTCAGCATCGTCATCACCGCCACATTTCCCGAGAATACCAAAACCGTCCGTCATCATGACAATGATATTCGAATTCCTCTTCTATGCGATCCCTTTTGTTGCGGCACTCTACGTTAATTTAATTGTGTTGCGCTGGAGTTTGAGCCTAGTTTCGCCACAGTTGCCGGTTGCGTGTCAGTGGGTGTATGGAATTGGTTGTATCTCATTGCTATCTATCGCGTACCTAGAGAGGAATGTCGAAGAAGCTTGGAAGGTGAATATGAGGAAGAGTGCTACAGCAGGCGCCGATGTGAAAGCGTCGTGAGAAAAAGAGCTAGGCTAGAATATGGTGTTGATGCTATTGCGATTTTTCCCATGTTTTACCTTTTCACGTTCGTTGCTTATCTATGGGATTTCTTTTGTATCGGATACCCGCGTTATGAAACATGAGCATTCACGGCTACTGAAGGGCGGTGAAGAGGACCACGGGAATGGTCGCTGACAACACACTTATCATAACCACCATTTTTGCTTCGAAAATGCAGCGCGAGCGCGCGTTAGAGATAGATGCATACGTACACACAAAAAGCAACAACTCTTTTACTTTCGGAGTACACTATCGCGACCAAGCCATATAGACCTCACTTCGCGCTCTTCCAGAGCAAGTGTTGCCTCTCTGTACATGGAGGGAGGCACCTTCTATTTTAGATTTGGGAAGAAAAGACAAATGAGTGCTTACAGTAGGTATTTACGCGTTTGAAGATCGAGCGCAAAGCAAGAGATGCCATCTCTATGTAAGAAGTCCGTGCTAATACTTTTTGGGAGGAACAACGTCTACCAAAAATTACCCCTCCAGAGAAGCGTACGCTCAAACATTAGTAGTCTTAGATGAAGAATACACATGCTTATCCGGACTATCGAAGCGGTTGGAGGGAGATGTGCAGCTTATCACTAGGTTACAGTATACTTCACTTCGTATTTCGCTCCTTTGCCAGTGGGGGTAAACCCCTCCAGGGCCTATCTTCAATCGTGAAACCCTGAGAAAAGAGTAAGCGTATATACAGAACGACTGACTACTACCGCCACTTCATCAATATCTCCATTTCACTTGCATCATTAAGAAACCGCTTGTATCAGCCACGCATAGTGCCAACAAGGCTCGCCAAATCATCCAACAATACCGACCCACGAACAATATAACCCCCCCGTTGTACCCATAAATAATTCATGACCACTAAGTTCAGATAAAAAAGCCCAGAGTTATCCACATACTATCATCCACTATCCAACCCTATCCCACACCATGACGCTTGAAGTTATCCTCAGTATCGTTTTAGGCCTGACTTGCATGATCATTCTATGGTGCTTTGCTTTCGCACTCATTCTAAGGGGTGTCCGGGAGGAACTTCATGAGTTTCGGGTCAGTCAGCCTGGTTCGGGATCCCCTTCGCCACGATCTAATTCGTATACGGATGCGGGGATGGAGACTGGTTCTTCGAGGGGGGAGGTTGGATCTGTTGAGTTTATCAGATAAATTAGTTGGGTGCGGGTTTGATAGAGCAATGTTCCCAAGGGCTTGTGAGATCTCCAAAGAATTAGGACTATGTACATTATCTTTGTATTTGACATGAAAACGGGGGACTTGGAGGCTACTATGGCTGCTGAAGGAGTCGCACGTCGGCAGCTTTAGCATCGCAGAGAAAGTACTTTTACTCAAAGTCTCGTTCAGTATGCCCACATGAGCTTCCTAGGTATCAAGATATCTAGGTATCAAGATATCTAGGTATCAAGATATCTAGGTATCAAGATATCTAGCCCAGAAGCTTCTAATGACAGCGTTTTAGATATATCAGAGGTAAAATATATACAGACACCTTGCGTTTTCGCTTCAGCATTTCTCCCACGCTATACCGCTGCCTCTTCTTCACTAAAATCTATATTTCATCCTTTTTGGCGAACGTCATTCGACTCTATAATTGCTCCAAGTATTATAGGTGTAGTAGTTGCCTACATCGGTGTCTGCGCCATTGCGGTCGTTTTCCGACTGGAGCGGATTCAAGCCGATGAATCGCTAAGCAGAGAGTCAAATAGCGATGAGAGTTCCCTAGTTTCAAGGCTTTCAGACAGAATTGAAAACTATGAGGTATTGATATCATAGACCAGCATGTAAGGAAATCAGGATACGACAGCGACCTGATGTGTCGACTTCTGAGCTTGATCTCGATGTCAGACATAGATCCATGATGTGATACAAATACATGACTACTACAAGGTCGTGAGAGCTATTTTTAACCAACATTCCAGGTTCTTGGAGTAGATCCTCGACGTATGAGCACGTTAGAAATCATAGCCACAAAGCGATTTTCTTCAAAAAGAATTTACTCACTCATCTTACTTCCACCAGGTTCCTACTCCAGCAAGCTATATACACAGAGACAAGCTCTACTCACCTCACAAAGCTTCATTTCTAGGCTGTGTGATGTCGTATCCACACCTCTGGGTTTAGAAGAAAATAACGCTTCCCCCCCATGGACGCCATTTCGCTATATCTATCAAAATATCAAATATACTATGGAATAAAAGGTCGAAAAATGCTAAGCTTCTGCCAAATCAATACTGATTCATGAATTGCTAAATGCTTGATGTCGCCGTTCGCTCTGAATCTGCAACAAAGAATCCTAAAACCTTCTTCTCTAACTACAATAGCATTTCTTACGAGCCTAATCCAAGCTCTTACTGTCTATATCGAACGTCACTAACACGGTTTGGCACTATGTCTTGACGAGATGTTAATTAACTATTATACTCCCTACGACAGATATCATAATAATATAGCTGACATGGAGTGGGCCCTCGTCGTCTTCACAGGCGTATCTATATATGGAGATAGAATTTCTTCACCCTTCGCAAACAGTAGATATATGTAGGTACGAAAACAGTCATGTCCACGTACGACGCTAGGAAAATCCTCTTGTATTCTACAGACATGCTGTAGTGCCGCCTTAGCTGAAGATCATTGCCAGATGTAGACTTTAGCTGCTCAATGTGCAGAGCAAGGCGACAACGTGGGATGTGACTCGTAGATATGCATCCGAAGCGACAAAGGTAGATGCTCCTATCACCTATGTCACGGCGACACTGTATCTTGCAATATCCATCCCGAGTATCTGTGCCTGTGTTCACATCATAGTCAAACCGATGTGTAGAGAGCGAGGAAGAAGATTTGATGCCCCCTTTGCTTGTTCGTTCGTATGGTGCGAATAAGATTTCAACATGCCTAATTGACCTGCAGTGTTGCCGGACCGACATGCACAACGTCTAGCCGAGCCAGGATCACCCAGGCATGGAATTGGGTCGCTCGAACTCGGACAATCAGTAAGGTTTTCACAGCAACAGGTAAATTAATCGATTCCATGTCGGTCGTTCATGGTTTGTCGACAGCGTGTCCCATCGGAAGAGGCTGTCGGCTTTCATCCACTCTAACCCTCTCAACCGGCGTCCCATCCCATATTCTACCATCCCAGTCCGGAACCATGGCTGCTTGGGTTCTCCCGCACTCAAGATCAGGCTCTCTGATGTTTCCAGGTGCCAGCCATCCTTCCATTATTCCATCCGAAGTAGATAGTGAAGCTGTCCAGTCCCGAAGCCCAAGATCCCCATCCTGAAGTAGCGGTGCTGTAGTGACCACATTGGAGTGACTCTGATCGGGAACGGCGACGGCCTGACTGGGTGCGGAATTGGTAATAACTTCAGGCTCAGTGGTGTCGATGTGGCTCTTCCCTACGGAAGAACCGCTCTTAGATGCGAAGTTGGACGCCGCCCTGCTTGATGCTTTCCACCATTCGCGAATAAGCTTGCCGCCTCTTTCGCTGACAAAAGTAACTCTCCTCACTGATTCTGGCGCCCGTTCATTGGACGCATCTCGATGCCGGCGAGGCTTGAGTTTTTCGTAAAGTATCGATGTGGCGGGAAGACAGGCGCATGATAATCCGACGGCGATTTCGACAACACTATGACTCTGTCAGCCCAGCCTCAATAAGACATATACCAAGGAACAAGGACAACTAGAAAATAGATGAAGAGTATTACGGTGTTATCGACAATGGCGCAAATTGCCCCGTAACATCGGTACTGTTGAGATACTCAATGACTTTGACGAGGCGATATATGCACACTGCAATAGCTGCACCACCAGCGCCCAACATGAGAACGATTTTGACCTTCTTTTTCCTTGGCAGATCCAAGCCGATAGTCAGAGGAATCGGAAGGACAACGATTATTATATCGGTGACGATTGCTACCGATGTGTCGGCAATGAACAGTGGGCGTTGGTCGATACAACTGCCGTGGTGGACGTTTGGGTCCCAGTATTTCTTGATCGGAGTACAGACGAATATCTTGAGCCCTTGGATCGGGGCGTATGTCAACGTGATCATTGCAATGAGGATATAGACGATGCGACTGATGCGTGGGTCGATGGCGAAAACGTGAGCGATCATGAGGAGGATGGTGATTCGTGTAAAGTACGCAACGGGGACGTAAATGATGGAGCTGGCATACAGCCACTGATCTCGACCCGTTAATTGTTGCTTCAAATCAGACCGATGACCAGATCGCTTACCCTGAGAACCTCGGTGTATCGATCGGGATATAATCCCCAGGAAGGACGGCCCAGTCCATAGTGAGACACTATTACAGGTCAGCTACTTGGTCAGTCGACTGGAAGATGGGTGGGCACACTGATCAGAACTATAGAGCCGTAGAAAAGCAAAAGAACCTTTCGGTGGGTATTTGTCAGAGGATACACTGCCCAATCAGTTATGATCCATTCTTACCCAGGCTACGAGGCAAGTTCCTGAAGATATAGTTAGCAGGGCTGAGTCCTGATTGCTCACCATAGGAAGGGCTCTTCTACCATCTGGAATTTCGAACTGTCGATGAATGAACAGCCGTACAGAGAACCTCATGATGCAGAATATCGAAGTTATAGCCATGCACAAAATCTGGAAAGTAAAATTTACAGTCCATCCCGAGTCGATGGGGTTTTCAAAGTCGGGCGTAACTCCTGGTGGCGGCGGCGCCTGTGGTACACGACCTTGCATGTCGCGAGAAGCATCCTACATCCTCTAAAGCCTGTCTATGTGTTTTAGACAGGGTCGGAGAGTAGATATATAAGTACTTGCTGGGTAGTTTTGTTGGTGGGATTCGAAGCCGTGTCCCTGCGTCGTGATATACTATGACCATGGAACAAGGCAATGATGATGCACATGACATCGAAGGTGGGGATATGCTGCGGGAACGATGGCAACTTAACCGAACATGTTTCGTGCAAGATCAAATCATCGCATTCGGTTTTGTTATGTGAACCAAACAGATGACACGGGCGCACTCCGAGGGAACCCAGGCATCGTGTTTGGTGTTGGGCTCACCGTTGAAGACCCTACGCTCCAACAGCTCGGTATGCTAAAGTCAGATCGATCCTGGACTACATATATTAGCAGGATAATAAGGACAATCGTAGTCCCTGTAATGCAGACTATTCGAGCACTCACCTTTAGCTGGCTGGACACTAGATGATATTGTATGTGCTCCATAGGCAATCGATAGTACATGACAGGGAGCGTGGGACGTTAGAGGATATGTTCCAGAAAGAGGGGAATTCGGGCCTATGGGTGGAAGGAAGAGCGACCAATATAACTATCGTTGAAGAAAGCAGCAATAAACTCGGTAAAAACGACTATGGTATCGTCGTTACGCAACTCTGGCACAAAACTTCAATACAGTGTGCCAGCACTCAAGCTGCACTGTCTTCGATGCGATCGCTTTCCTTTGGTTGGGTAAGGTACCTTTGGTGCACTTGATCAGTGCACTATGAATTGCTTCACGGCCAAATCGAAATTGCATATTCTCACCAAGTCAGGATCAACAACTGAATCGTGCAAGACCTTCCTCTTCATTCTTTTTCTTAGCGTACACGTGGCATGAAACCTACCCTTATCGTCGGTGCAGGGCTCTGGCAAGAGTGCGTGTCCGCTCACCGGTCAGCCATCAGTCCGCTACAAGGATCACTCTTGGATGTATGGTTCATATCAATACCGTATTATAGTACTTTTCACCTTTCTGATCTTCACCGTCAATTAGTGTTGTGCCGCATACAGTATTCGATGAGACGCGGGGGTGAACTGCTAACAAAAGGGAGCAGGAGGATGTTGAAATCTAGTCGACGTGAAAATTATGTATTCAAAAGCTGCTAACTCACAAACAAATCGATGCTCTTTATTTACTCAACGTTCTACCTACGCGTCCTCTGGTCCCATATCGAACAACAAAAATTCCGCCTCCTTATCCCCTACACTCTCGACCTCAATCTTCCCCGGCCCACGCACGTCATTCACATACGCACCATCACCCTCTCCGAGCACAACATCTCCAACCTTAATCTTGGCCCCACCCTGACTCGGCTGCTTCCTCCCACCCATGATGACCTGCAAGAAGACTTTCCTCGAACCTTCCGCGACAAGATCATGAACGACCTTCTTTCCCGGCGCAAGAATAGAGGCATCCATACTCAAGTCTGCCTGCAGCCCGATAGGACTCGTTTCCGTCTTTTCCTTCAACCTGTCGGTGTACTCCATTATGCGCACGAGTTTGTCCTTTTTCTGCTTGTCTGTAAACTTCTTGGTCTCGTAATGCGGCGTCATTCCCCGCCTATTCGGCTTCGCCCAGATCTGCAGGAAATGGACTTCCTCTTTCGCATCTCGGTTGTACTCTGAGTGTCTTATTCCCGTTCCCGCACTGGTGAATTGCACCTCCCCCCTCTTCAGGTTTTCCAAGTTACCCATACTATCACGATGCTCGAGCGTGCCGTTTACAATGTACGAGAAGATGAGGAACTCCGCGTGTGAGTGCGCTCCGAAGCCTGTTGTGGGCTTGACGCGGTCTTCGTTTATGACGCGTAGGGAGCCGAAGGATTGGTGCGACGGGTCGAAGTAGGACGCGAAGGAGAAAGTGTGATAGGTGTAAAGCCAATCGTGGTCCATATGGCCGCGAGCGGACCAGTCGCGTTTTGTGATTTTCATGGTCGAAGCGCGGGGAGTTGTTGTAGAGAGAGCGCGGAAGGTCGACTTGGGTAGGATGGCTGTAAGATTCCGGCGGGCGGTGGTATTGAAGAACGCCAGTGCGACTGCTAAGATTGCTATGAGTACTGCGAGCTTCTGTCTCGTTGGATACCACGATTGTGTTGCTAAAGCTGTGGTAGCTGTCTGCGGCGTTTGACTCGTCTTGTCTGTCATCAGAAGAGAGAGAGGAACGACTGAGCGCGAGACGAGGACACCCTTTATATCTGTCGTTAGTGGCTAGAGAGTCAGTTCAGGAATATCGAAGTAGTTTCTACGATGATGTGGGGCTTTGATTGGCATGTATTTGCAATGGTGAGTAAAGGTTGACGAAGATCAGAAGCCGAATTGTGGCTTACGAAGAGATGACGAAGTTGCTGCTATTTATTTCATCAGCACTTTGTGATTGGTAGGAAACAGAGGATGTGAAACTAGTTGGTCGAAAATTGACTCCCGCCTTGTCACTTATATTGTCACTTCTGAGTCGTACCTAGTTCTGAATTCCAGTCTTGCATTATCAAACTCTTGAGATATCGTGAAAGGACGGAATTAGGCTTGTCGAAAACAGAGTGTTGGAAACTTTTACGGAAACACAGCAAAGATCCCCCACTCATTCTGAAAGGGCAAAAAGGGCTAGCTTGGGAAACCCAACACAGAGCTCATCCTCGAAACTCAGACACAGTAGACTGATCTCACGCCTGCAACCGCATTTTAGCTCCCAGGTTGGTCCCTTGGGGTAGTTCCAACTTCTTCGACCTTGTGGGAAGAACGTTCTTCGACTTGCATTGTCCCAATGCTCCCACACCAACATCAACCGAACCACTCAAAATATTAGAGGCAGTGGAACGAGGCGTAGTGTTCAAAAACACAAAACCTACCGAGAAACTGACCCCCTCTTTCTCCTTCTCATATCCAACATGGCGCTCAAAACCTTCAACCCATCAGCATTTCTCACATCCTGGTCCGAAAACGACCACATCCCCACACCTCAAAACAACAAATCCTTCTCCCGGTGTATCCAAGATGCCTTCGCCCTCTCCCCCAAAGACACCTACATCTACCGAGCACAAGGCGAAACCACGCTCCTCACAACCCAGAAAGCCATCAACGGAAAACGCACCAACGGCCTCCACAACTGGTACCACGACGAGCACCTCCAGCCCATAGAAACCCCACCGCCCCACCCCCTCCCCGAAGAAATCACCGCCTACACATCTCTCTTCTCCCCCAACGTCTCAACATCCAAGGCCCTAAACGCCTTGAAAGCAAGTTCCAAACCAAACACCCTCCGCTCCCACATCTCCTCCCATCTCACCTCGCGCTTCCTCAACAAAACCACCGGCCTGCTGCCCGCAAGGAAAGATCGCAACCATATTAATCCCTACCTCTCCCTCTGGTCCTACACATGCCACGAAATAGAATGGGCAGGCCCTTGGCCATCTACCGTTTACACTCGACAATCACACCACATCCTGCCAATCCTATACCACCATTTCGGCTGCGGAGTGCCTTCCTACGCCGCCCTGCAGGTTATCGCAAAGTCAGCACAGCCCGCGAAACCCAGTAAGGAGGATGTGAGGCCGATTTTGGATGTGGGGAGTGGGGGTGGGTATTGGACGTTTATGCTGCGGAATTTCCCGCTGCTGGAGGGCATGAAGGAATTGGATGTAAGGGCGATAGATAATGGGACTTCGGAGTACCGCGTACAATGGATTGAAGATACGATTAAAGAGGACGGACTGGACTATTTGTCTCGGCATGAGAATGGGAAGGGATGTGTGCTGTTGTTAGTATATCCTCAAACTACTGGCGATTTTACGGGGCCGTTGTTAGGCAAGTTTGATGGCGATACGATTGTTGTCGCTGGAACACAGAATGGGAATGGGTTTACTGGGTTTCGCGAGTGTGTGGTTGACGAATGGGTTGAGAAGAATTTGCCTGCTTTCGATTTAACTTTGCGGATGCCTTTGCCTAGCTTTGCCGGCAAGGACGAGGCACTATTTGTGTTTCAACGCAGGAGAATTTAGTGTGGGGTTCAGTTGAAGAGATGTAAATGGTTGCTTGAGAGAGGATGAACTGATATACGCAAAGAGCTATCCAACAAGAGCAGCTTTCCCACCCCCGAACTTGCCTTCAGGTCCCTCGAGATGCGCATCCAGCACCGCCGTTGTACCGTTTAGTACGCTCTTAATAGCCTCGGGCAACAACCGCGCCAGCTCATCCGCAGTACTCGCATGCGCAGCCCAAATTTCGCCTCCTGCAGCCGCCTTCGCGATCCCGGAATAGTCCGGTGTGGGCGTAAACGAGATATTCAATTCTTCATTATCCACCTTGCTTCCCTCGCCATCGGGATGAACAAGCAACATGCTTTTCCGCGGCGCATTCCACCCTTTGTTATTCAAAACGATTGTGAGGACAGGAATTTTGTACCTGCGAGAAATCCAATACACGGATCCGGGTACGCTGAACAGATACGTCCCATCGCCGACGATCTGACACACGAATTTCTTCTGTCCGGTATAGTCGGTTGCGAGTTTGATACCAAGAGCTCCGCCGCCAGACCATCCTAGACCGCCGCCGCCGCAGTTGATCCAGGAACCGGGAAGTGTGACTTGCAAATGATCGGCGACAAAGATGCCTTGGGTAACAGCTTCGATGGCCCATATTGTGTCGTTTGGGCAGAGCTTTTTGAGCTGCTGGACTAGGTAAGGGGTGGAGAAGTGGCCGTTTGCATCTACTTGTGCTTGAGCTGCGATTGTGTCGAGACGTTGCTTGTGCGATTCTTGGAGTGCGGTCCAGCGGTTGGCAAATAGATCAGTAGAGAGCTTGTCTTTATATGCGAAAGAGAGATGCTCGTTTATTTGAGAGAGTGAGGTGTATGCATCTGCGCGGTACCGTTGCAGGGCTTTGATGTAGAAGACGGGCATTTGTTGTTTCAATGGATCGACATCGATGTGAAAGATCTTTGCACCCGGCTTGGGCTGAGCTTGCGTGTTGATCCAGGGAACGTCGCAATCGAGGACGAGAATTACATCGGCGGTCGTGATTCGAGGTTCGCTGCTATAGCGCAGTCCAAGCCAGCCAGGGTGGTTTGCTGTGCATGCGTTAGTGAGGGTTTGTTTTGGAAAACTCTATAGATATTACCTGGAAAGTTCATGTCGCTCCCTCCGGTATCCAGCACGCGTAAGCCCTTGATATGATTTGCAAGGTTCACCAACTCTTGTACTGCCGCATGGTTGCGTCCCGTGAAACCTGACACCACGAGCGGCTCCTGGGCATTCACCAGGGCCTCCGCAATCGCGTGAACGCCTTTTGGTGGTAGCGCAGCAGGCCCAACAGGATGCCAGTACTGTTGCTCAAGCGTGTACGGCGTAAGATCTTCTTCCATAGCTTCTCTTGCGCCGCACAAATACACAGGACCTTTGGGATCACTCATCGCAAACGACAGCGCCCGATTGACCATTTGTTTGACATTCTTCCCCGTTTTGATCTCCCCAGCGTACCGACAATATTGAGCTACGATCTGCTTCTGATCCGGCACATCCTGTATCCAATGAATATATTCAGTTCGACTCCCACGCATCTCTCCCTCAATCGTGAACGGGGATAGGCCTGCGAATATGAGAACCGGTGCGCGCCCACAGGACGCGTTGTGTATGGCAGCACCGAGGCCCTGAGTTCCAACGTCGACATGAACGATAACGCATTGCGGCTGACCTGTCAGTCGAGCGTAGCCATCTGCCATGGATAGGGCGACCATCTGAACCATTCAGCAATCGGATAGAGGGAGCATAGGGGAAGACGCACCTCGTTTGGACAGGTGATGATTCTAGGGAACTGGCCTTTCTTTTCATTCTGGCCTTTGACAATGGCTTCGATTATGCTTGGATGGTCAGAACCCAGATTGACGAAGCAGTGCGTTACACCTGCATCCCAGATAGCTTCAAAGAAGGCGAAAGATGCTGTATACCTAGGAAGTGTTAGTAGTTCCCCGATACTCCACCTCGTCGCCATACATACATGGCGATGCTCTCTGTACAATCTCTAGCTGGACAGTATCGTTTTTGAGCGATGTGATGATACAACAAACAAGTACAAAAACATGCCGAACCTCGGGAAACAGACAATCCACATGATAGCGTTCATGATGGCGCACCGGTGGTTTCCCCACTATCGACGCGGGGCAGCTCTGCGAAGGCGGGAAGCAGTTTCGGCAAAGGGGTTGAGGTTGATCCTCCGCTATATCCGTTGTAGCTGCAGATGCTCGTGTTCGATAGACAATTCCTTCATGATACATATATCTACTATCTACTGTAGAGTGTTGAATATTGAATATTCAGGTAATCCGCATTCATTTACATGCTTAAAACAGAGAGAGAACTGTTGATGACGCCCGATATGTTATGCACGGACCAGGTCAACCAGTTCCACATCTCGAACTCTTCCGTCAATCTATTATGCTTCTCTCATCTAAAGCCATCTATCGTAAAAACACATGCTCCAAAAGCTCCATTAAAAACACGCCCGTTGAAGACGGTCCCAAGAATTATTCTCACAATGGAACTGTTTCAACTACGCAGGCCTGAGGCAAGCCCCCGACCCAAGGGGCTGCTGCCAGTACCACCTGAAACGCGTTTCAAGTCAACGACGCAGACCTTATAAGGCACTCTTCAACTCTCTAGAAGCATGCTTGTTATAACCCTCTCAGCGTCTACCTAATCATGAACATGATGTTCAGAATACTCACCTGGACCCTCACCCTTCTCTTCCTTCCACACACCATCGTGGCATCACCAACATGTCTATTGCCAATTCCGTCCTCAACACAAGCTTACGAAGTCCCCTCCTGGCTCTCTCTCAACTTTTCGTGCACAGGCTCCCCCCAAGTATGGGAAGCTCGGCCCAGCCCTGGGAAAGGAATCGGTGTCTTCGCCACGCGAGCTCTGGAACCAGGAGATGTCATCCTCACGGAAACGCCAGTCATGAGGATCAAACCACCCGAATTCCGCGACGGCGCCGCATACCCGCTCAACAACATTGGCCATCTTCTTCAGGCCAGTTTTGAGCACCTTTCTCAAGAAGACCAAGCCGCAGTCTTGTCACTATATGCTCACATGACGCCCGAAGAAGAAGCCTCTGAAAGCCCACCCCTTCTGCCCATCTTCCGCAGCAATGCCTACATCATCGGAACATCCATGTCCGAGCTAGGTCTCTTTCCAAAGGGTGCTCGAATTAACCACTCATGCCGACCCAATACGAGCCAAGTCTGGCTAGAGAAGCTAGGAAAGAGAGTCGTGCGAGCGACCCGAAAGATTGAAGAAGGCGAAGAAATATACGCAACATATATTCCCCTTCTTCGCGACAGGGAAACGCGGAAAAAACGACTCCTACAATACGGTTTCACGTGCACATGCAGCGCCTGTGCCCTCCCACACTCTGAACAGGAAGCCAGCGATAAACGTCGTGATGAAATTCGCAATGCGTTCAATGACCTTGAACCCCACCTTACGCTTGACGTTCCCCAGAGCATCGCGGGAAGAAAGCGGGCAGAGAGGAACGCAGAGGGTAGTGTGAAATTGGCCGAGTTGGTAGAGGAGGAAGGTCTTGCGGATTACTATGCCCAGACGTACCGAGTCGTGGCAATTTGCTGGGCAAGAGTCGAAAAGTGGAGTGAAGCGACATCATGGGCGCACAAGAGTTATAAATTAAGGGAAATGGCAGATGTGGATGCGCCGGAGACGCTGGAAATGAGGGCCTTGACGGCGAGGTTTATAGGGAATTGGAATCAAGAGTTGTATAACAAATCGAAGCTGAAAGATTGATTGGGTGGGGAAATACAATGCTTCTTCCCCCGACTGCCCGCGTCAAGGCTGGGGAAAACAAGAAAACTCCCTCGTCGATGAAGTCACGATTCCATGGTGCGTTGCATAAATTCGACACGCCCAATGGACCCAAAGCCTATTCTATCAGCACCTCTGTATTTGCAATGTCTAGGTCAAACGTCCCTGTCACTACTTTGGCCCTCGCTCGATGCCTGGGAAGATCATGGGAAAATACGACATTATTTAGATATGACAAACCGACATTACATCAATAATCTGATTGAGCAGCTCACGAGATCATCCTCTCGTCGATTAAGAATTGACTGCAGCAACCACTACGATGGAAAAGAAGACTCTTAGAACGAGGGCGTGGGTGATAAAGCGCTCATCTTTCACGAAGCCTTTTCCTGTGCTTTCGTAGCCTCTGTCGTTAGAGTCTTTGAGGGTTTCGCTGGAAGTCCCGAGAGGCAAATTGTTAAGTTGAGAGCGCGTTGGGGAGATGATTGGTGGTGAGTAGGCTGGGTGGGAAGGCGGAATGAAGGACGTGTGATTGGTTTCCGTGACGTATAGCTAGTAGCGTAAGGCTTGATGGTAGTGCTGGAGTTGATTTTAGTTGTAGTTATGAGAGTTCGAGGTGGGGTTTTCGGCAGGAGCGTTGGACGTGTGCAGTTGGTGCGGTTGTGGGGAATCCATGTGTCGTTGTAGAGTTGCATGTGTGTGGCGTTGTATTGCTTTATGATACGTGGATTCATGACTGGGCAGTTGGGCGGTAGGGGAGGATCTATGTGGGGGGTGGAAGTGTTGGGGTAGGGTGGTGAAACAGAGTGGTGATGGGTTAGATGGGGGATGGGGGGAGGGGAGAGTGTGAGATGTGTGGAGAGGATTAGGGTTGTGATGTAGGGTTGTAAATACATGGTTGGATTTATTCAGATGAGTGGGTTGAGTGATGGTGATGGTGGGGAATTTTGTTTGTTTTTATATACTATTTATTGGGAGAAATGGATAGGGGGTTGTTTGGTAGTTCACTTGCATTGTAAAGGCACAAGGTAGAATATACGGGAAACTTTCCTATGTGTTTTTTACTATTTTTTGTGCACTTTTCCTGTCAGTTAATAACGCGGGTCTAAGATATCAAAATACCTATGCGTACAAAAATACTCTCAAGCAGTAGTAGCAGTACGAGCAGCAGCATCAACCTAACAACAACACTACAAACCAACCGAAACTCCACCCAACCCCTAATCCCACCCAACCCCCAATCCTACCAAAACTACCCAACCTATAAAAAAAAGATCCCTCTAACCATCTATCCAAACAGAAACTAACAAGTAAATAATACCCCACCCTATTCCCTTAATCATCACCTACCACCACCACAACCACCACCACTCCCCTCACCCCCCTCCCTCCTCCCTACCAACCCCCCAACCCCCAACCTCCCCATGACGATCCCAAAAGCCCCCCCACCCCCATCCCCACCCCTATCACCATCCAACCCCCCCAACTCCTCACCCCCCCTCCTCCCCCCCTCAACCCCACCAGCATTCCCCCCACCCCTCGGATTATAATACCGAGCATACCACCCCAAATGCGCCTCCCTCCTCCTCCGCATCCTCCTCCTCCGCCCCCACTCTCCCCCCAGACACTCCCAACAGCGGCGCCCCCTCCGCGCCTCCCGGTGTCCCTCGGGGCGAAACGGCTGCGGGCTGCGTGCGTGGCGGTGGCATTTTTTGGCGGCTTTGTAGAGCATTAGGAGGAAGGCTAGGATGGCGAGGGAGCTTAGACTTAGGAGGATTGTGGCGTCGCGGGATAGGGGGTTGTGGGGGGTGGATGTGTGGGTTTGGGGGTTGTTTTGAGTGGGTTGGGAGGAGGAAGGGGAGGGGGAGGGTGTTGTGGTGGGTTCGAGGAGTGTTATTGGTGTTAGTGTTGGGGTGGTTTGGATGGTGGATAGGAGGATGGGTTGGGAGGTGGGTAGGACGGGCATTGTGGTTTTCGGTCGATCGGTCGATTGGTTGTTTCGTTGTTCGTTGGCCAGTTGGTCCGATAGGAGGAGTGATTTCCTTTCTACCCCTAAAGTTTCGTGTGTTTTTGTTCTGTCTTTGCCCTGCATTGTGTAAATCCGCCATCTCATCGCTATATATACAGTAACAGAACAGAACAGAACACAACACAACACAACAGCACACAACAGCACACAACCAATCAACCTACCAACCAACCAAATTGTGTCAACTCAATTCAACTCAACGCAATAGAACTCAACAAAACTCAACCAACCCCCCTCAACCAAATCAAATCGAATCGAATCGAATCGAATCGAATCAGATCAAACCAAACAAAACCAAATCGCGCCATGTGGAAACCTACCAACTACCCTATAAGAACCACAGGAATAGTAATACACCACCCCCCCACCTCCTCAAAAGCCTTTGCAAGACTCGAACCAAACCTAGACTGAGAAATATCAAAATACGAACATCATGTCTGTCTGGTCCGTTCGTTGTTAGTTATCCATCAGTTATGAATTATGATTCCTCAAGCCAAAATTCCTACATGAACATTTCCCGCATTCCCAGTATTCCCAGTTTTTCTAGCTTTGCCAGCTTTCCCAGTGTCTCTAGTATTTCTAGTATTAAATACCCCACAACTCCCACACTCTCAGCTAGACCGAATCATCTCCGCCGCATTGGTAAGGGAGGACGAGCGAGTATCAAGGTAAGTGGGTAGGTGGGTAGGTGGGTAGGTGCCAAAGTGAGATTTCTAGACCAAGATTTCATACATATAAATCAGTACAGTTCCGTTCCATTCAGTTTGCTTCGTTTCGTTTCGTTTCATTTAACAGCGGTTATCGAGCTGGCTAACTGGCTAACTGACTAACTGGCTAATTGGGTGATGCGTTCCAGTATAGCCCCAGAAACAAAATGGAAGGTCATTGTACAGGTACAGGTATAAGACCTACCTACCTACCTACCTACCTACCTAAACTAAGTACCTAGTATACACTCCACATGCATACGAGTAGTGATGGTAAAAACCCTCTATAGCATGTTCGAGAGCAGGAAGGACGTTGCAACCTACAATAACACAATACCGTCAGTTGAATCCCCCATACTAGGATAGAATATAGAAATAGTTTCAAGACTTGTTATCGCAATGTGTGAGTGAAAACAGCGTTCCCTCCATCGTCAAGTTGCTCAAAAAAAAAAAAAAAAAAAAAAAAAGAAAAAGTATACAAAGGACAAGAAGGAAAGAACAAGAAGCAAAAACAAACCACATAGAATAAGCAAGAAAATCCAGGGAACAAATACGTACATGTAATAGTATCAGTAAAGAAAAAGAAAAAGGAAAAAGGAAAAAGGAAATGAATCGAAAAAAGAAATGCAAAATATTCACATGATTTCATTCCAATATTGAATTTTAGCAGCCCAACCCTCCACAAATCCTCACAGCATGATGGAACCAACACCTCATCCCCCATCCCCCATCCCCCGTCACCCGTCACCCGCCCCATCACAAAACCCCAAACCTACCACTTCGCCTCCTTACTCTGCGTAAACCCATTGAGAATCACCAACAACTTCTCCAACGCCGCCAGCCACTTCTCCAACTCAACCTGCACCTTGCCCTGGTCCTCCCCCAGCTTCGCATAAAAGTCCTTGCGATACGGCGTCGCGCTCATAGCAGCGCTGAAAATAGGCTTGACGATGAACGAGTGGTGAGGCTTGAGCGTCTTGCCGTAGGCGTCACGGAACGAGTCGGCGAGTTCTTGGGTGCTGTTGCTGATGTTGTGGCGGAGGGCTTGGGCGGTGAAGTCGAGGCCGCTGGTGGGGTGTTGGTGAGTGCATGGGTGAATGGGGGATAGGCGGGGGTGTGAAGGGATAAAAGGACGTACCGTGTTAACCAGAGTAATCCCTCTGTAGCTACGTGCTTCTTCTCTTTGAGCTCGTTGATTGCTACATCTTGGAGTGTCTCGGAGAGAGTGGGCGCGGCGGCTTGACGGTCTCGGATCTTCTTGATGTTGCCGCTCATGTCACTTTTGACGGGCTTGAAGGCAGCTGAGCCTAGGACATCGAAGAGGGTGAGGAGACCTTCTGCGGCTTCGAGGAATTCTGTTGTGGAGATCTTGTTGTCGGCGGACACGGGGACGTCGACAAAGGACTTGGGGAGGGTGTCAAAGAAGGTGGTCATTTTGGGGAGAGGGGGTTTCCAAGTTTGGGATATTGGTATGTTGGTGTTTGATTGAGGTTTTGGTAGTGAAAGAGAAGGAAAGGTGAGGGAAGAGGGGTGTATATAGAGAACACTTGTTCTAGAGCTACGTATGATAGAGTGGATCAAGGTCTCTTCGCGGCGGGTATGGGCTTGTGGAGACTGGTAGATGAGACTGTGGGCGGTGAGGTAACACGGGTAGACGTGGTGGGGTGACGCTTGGCGAGTACTAATAGCGGGGCAATTGTGACAGGGGAAGCGGAAGGGCCCGTTGTGCCGCCATCAACGTTGGAGAGGATGCTTCAGAAGAAAAGTACATAGATATGCGTGCAAAGGCGCGTGAGAGATCCCCGAGAGCTTGCCAATGATATACGTGCCGATATGCAGGTTGTGTGCGTTGTGCGTCCAACGGCTCTCGAAGCTACTTCGTACTTGGACTGAGCTCAAGCTTACGAAGCTCCATCCTTGAAACATTAACTACCCAAGTACTTCTTAGACAGATTGAGCTCTTTCACATCTTCGTCGTGCAGACTGACACGGTACGCACTCTCTCCGGTCGATATGATGAGGAGGAGAAGACCTCCCCGGAAAGTCTGTTCGCAGGAATCTCAATCCAGCCCGAAGGGGGGGACTAGAAAGCTGTTGCGAGACCAGGAGGGTAGTGATGGTGATATAACCGAGACGAATGGCTCAAGGTGATACCTATTCGAAGAAGCTCCTGCAGACATTAGAATCACACACAATACCAATAGAAGACCAAACCCACATGACTAAAACAATCCATCCAACATACCTATGAACCATCCAACCCTCACCCCCCCTCCACATCACCCACCCATCCCACCTCGCCCACCGCCCCCCCAACCACAACCTTCGACCCCTCTTTCCCCCTCCCATCCCCAACAGGCCCCCACCCAAACCACCCCCTCCAAACCCCCACCGCCCTCCCATCCACCAACCCCAAACTCACCGGCCCAAAATCACAACTATCAAAGCTTCTCCTCCAATTATCCCCCTCCACCCAAACATGCCCCCTAGGCACCACCACCCTCCCACCCTCCCCCTTCCCCTTCCCTAGCCCATCCCACCCCCCCTCCACCCTCCTCTCCCCCACGACCCCCTCATCACACGCATACCCCCTCCGAGGCTTCACGACGTCCCCTTCCACCCCAATAACCCTCTTCACACTGACTTCCTCCGCCCGATGCGGCTTCCACAACGTGACTACGTCCCCCCGCTTAATCGCCCTCCCATTGTCAATGTTCCGCTGTATAACGATCCAGTCTCTGCGCCCGGTTTCGTGCTCATCGGGGGACAGCGTGGGCGCCATGGAGGAGCCGATCACCGTGTCGACGGAGACGACGTGGTCGCGGATGAAGATACATAGGGCGATGGTGAAGAGGCCTGCCCCAGCGTAGCGGCGTGTGGTTTGGAAAATGGTGGGCTGCTGTGGTGATGGGGAGGAAGAGGATTGCTGTTTTGTGGGGCGTGGTGGTGGTTTTATTGGGGGTTTTGGGGGGCGGACTTTGGGTGATGGAATTATCGGGGCGCGTGGTATGCGGAGAGGTGGTTTGGGTGGCATTGTGGTTGTCAATGGTAATGTTGTGTTGATGGGGTGAGAGGAATTGGAGCTCTGGTCTGACGCGGAACTAGTCCGAGTAGCTCGAGCTCGAGCTCAGCACGGTCTCACATGACTTCACGTCAACATTTTCATAAGCGCCACGACATTGACACATATTCAAAGCAGCGACTCTAATTATTGGAGCAGGTATATGGTACAAGTACAGACTGGTACATATAGACAAAATGTAAGCTTGCCGTCCGATCATGCAGAAACTCGTCAAAAGTCAAACAGGATATCTACTTCAATGCCTTGATAACCGCGTCCGCGTACTCGTACGTCTTGGACTTGCCGCCGAGATCGCCCGTGATGGTCTTCAAAAGTCAGCCAGGTTCATAATGTTCAAAGTTGGAAATGCTCACCTTGCCCTCAGCAAGGACCTTGAAGATGGCCTGCTCAATGTTGTTGGCGTTTTCTGCCAGACCCATATGCCTCAACATCATGATAGAGGAAAGCAACAGCGCGGTGGGGTTGGCGAGCTGCTTGCCGGCGATGTCGGGCGCGGATCCGTGTACGGCCTCAAAGATGGAGCACTCGTCGCCAATGTTTCCAGACGGGGTAAGGCCAAGCCCACCAATAAGACCGGCGCACATGTCGGACAGAATGTCTCCGTACAAGTTGGGCATGACGAGGACCTTGTCGTTGTAAGGGACGGGGTCGGTGACCATCTTCAAGCACGTGTTGTCAAGGAGCTCGGCGTCGAACTCGATGTCAGGGAAGTCCTTGGCAATGTTGCGGGCGGTGCTCAAGAAGAGACCATCCGACATCTTCATGATGGTGGCCTTGTGCACAGCGCGGACCTTCTTCCTACCAATGTCGCGGGCGTGCTGAAAGGCATAGCGCAGGACGCGCTCCGAAGCTTCGCGGGTGATGAGCTTGATGCTCTGCACCACGCCGTCAACCACAACGTGCTCAATGCCAGAGTACTCTCCCTCGGTGTTCTCCCGAATCAGCACCGTGTCCACATTGTCGTAGGGCGTCTTGTAGCCGGCAATGGATCGGCAGGGTCGGACGTTGGCAAAGAGGTTGAAGGTTCGGCGGAGCGTCAGGTTGAGCGAGACGTGACCCTTTCCAATGGGGGTTGCGAGCGGGCCCTTGAGCGCGACGTAGTTCTTCGTTACGCTGTCAATGGCCTCGTCGGGGATCACCGTCTTGCCATCCTTGAGGCGCGGGGTCACGTCGACCGACTCCCACTTGATGGGCACATTGGCGGCCGAGTAGATGTCCTTGACCGACTGCGCGATCTCAGGGCCGATACCGTCGCCCTCGATGAGCGTTACCGAGTATTTGCCGTCGTTGCCCTTGGTCCCCTTGAAGGCGGCAACCTTCTCAGCGTACGTCCGCGATTGCGTCTGCAGAAGCCCGTCAGCATGATCCACGGAAGCACATTTGCACTCTGCGACGACTCCACCAGATGTCCGCAGAGCTGCGAGGTGGAGAGGCCAACCTGAGTAAGCGCGGGCGCCCATCGCGACGGACGGTTCACCTGGCGCAGGCATTGGCGCGCAGGAGCTGCAAAGGCACGACCAGCGAGCATTGTGAGGGCCGGGAAATGTTCCTAGATGGCGATTGCAGCTACGCGCCGAGTCGTAGCAGGTCTATCTAATGGTGATGGCGGAGGTGGAGCGGAGGTTGTTGAGTTGCGGAACTAAAAGCAAAGCTCTTGCTTGACAATCCCGCGGCTGCCACGATACTTGCGGATAACGGCGTAGATGCAGCCAATCACACCTCGTCTGGCCGCCGCCGCCGCCGCTTGCCCATGCCCGACGCTCTCTCTACGTTTTGCACTGCTGAATGAGTATCTACTCCATTGTAGACGTTCTTCGTCTGCAGATTTGCTACTATGTTTTTTTAATCTTGACCGCAGAATAGCAGCTTTTCCTCGTGTACTGTTGCTGTTGCGGCAGAATACTCACCGCCAAGCCTTTTACATGCACGAGATATATGCGGCGAAAAACTCTTCAAGAGGAATATGCCTCACCTAATGGAGGTATTGTACATGGACCGCAGCCTCTTGTTCTACGGCTAGTTTCTTCCAGACAGGGAGACTAAGCGGCCATGAACAAACATTGTAGACTTTAGCTTGTTGGCACGTTGGAGGTAGAGGATACGCAGTACAATGCAGTGAGTTCAAAACCCTACACAAACCGACGTACGCAAACGAATCCACCCTACCACAGCACTGGTACGAGACAAGGAAACAACAACACGACGAATCCTATAAACAGACCTGGACGAAGATGGGTGAGTAGAGTGAGTGAGTGAGTGAGTAACAGACCAAGATATTTATAAACTATATGCATTGTAGTATACAGTCCGAACCAATGAGTAGGACATGGATCGATGCTTCTACTACTTTATGGAGTACTCTGTAACAACAAGAGCAGTATTAGCGGGCTGGATTGGCGATTGCGCGTACATACATACATGGTGTGTACGATAGCCGGGGCAACGCAGGCATTGATCATCTGTTGTTGCCTGCTTGTAGACACTGTTACGATATAATTGGGTACAGAAGAATACTCTGCTGTCGAAGAAGCATGGATTGTTCCTCGTCTAGTGCGAGTTCGTCGCTTGTGTTGTGCTTTTTGGAGGTCCGCATGCGCTTGATCATCGCATTAGGTACATAACTATGTACATACATAGCGAGTAGCCGCAACAATCTCCGATCCTTCACAAAGTGCAAGGCTGGGGTGCATTGAGTATTGTATGCATACGCCACACACCATCGACGACGCGTGTGTACAACATGTCGAGAGGATTCCCTGCAGCACGCCAGCCAGCACATCATCGTCGCTTTGTCAACGCTTGCACGCCTGCTACCCACGGTTTCCAGCCCGCCTCATCCAAGGTTCATCCGGGCACCCGTGGTGAGAAGCTTTGCCGGAGGAGTATTCCGTAGAGGAGTCTGCAAATCCATGACCTCATTCCCAAGCTAAATTGCATCAACGGCCGAGTTAAGCATCCCGCGATATTGGTGGCTAGCTCTGGCAGCGAAGTGGCGGCAATCAGATTTCCTTGTTCTGAAAACACTCACGGTTTCAGAGAGGCAATGCAGGTCCGAATACAAGCTGTGAGGCTGTGAGAAGGGTGAATGGCTCTGTGGCTCTCGCCTCTCACCTCTCACCTCTCAACCGCCAACTGCACCAGACGTGCTTCACACGGCCTCGAGCAGCGTCGTGGGGATGCCCCTGGCTAGACGGCTCTCCGCCACCGCTTTGTCGCACTGCGATCTGTCTCGCCATTGCTGTTGTAGCTTTCCGCACGTCGTCATGGGCTGTAGAAGAAAGATGGCCGCCATACCAGACGAGTATCATGCGACGTAGAAGATGCCCCGACAGCTAATCAGACACAGTGCACGTGCACGCGTTTCCCAAAGCGGTGTAGTGTGCGGAAGCGGCTTGCAGAGTGGCGGTGCTAGTTTGGGCCAAGGGAGGCTCGGCGTCATACACATGATACGTAACGACGGGGGCTGGCGGTGCTGCACATTGCAAGGGAAGAAGCACTGGTAGCTGGGCTGGTGGCTGGGTCCGTTTGTTTGTTACGGAAAAAGAGGAGTACTATTACGTCGATGGGAAATTACCGTCTATAAAGCCCTGTTTTCCACTTCTGCTCTCCCCATCCATCCTCCACATCCCCCATAACTACTTCTCAGTCTACCAACATCTCTTTCACCAACAACACCTACCCACACCACACACCTTCAACATGCGTTTCTCCACCATCATTGTTGCCACCCTCGGTGCCTCCGCCGGCGCTCAGGACCTCAACTCCCTCACCTCGTCCATTGCCGGTGCCTTGACCTCCCAGCTTCCCGGCGGTGCTTCGTCCATCATCAACTCGTTGACCTCGGTCGCTGGAACGAACGTACAATCCCTCACTTCGGCTGCCGGCTCCGCCCTCAGCTCCGAGCGTTCCCGGGCCAGCTCTGCCACCTCAGCGCTCGGCTCCGTCACCAGCTCTGTCGGTGGTGCAGCTTCATCCCGCGTTCAATCGCTCGAGAGCGCCCTCTCCACCGCCACTGGAAGCGCCAAGTCTTCCATTCAGTCCGAGGTCAACAGCATCCGTTCAAGCGCAGGTTCCCGCATCGCGGGAGCCAGCAGCTCTGCTGCCACCGGTGGTAGCGTCAACGCTGCTTACCCCACTGCTCTTCCCGCCATGGGTGCCATTGCTGGCGGTATCTTCGCCGCTGCCGGCCTCTTGTAGAAACGTCTACCACCCGCTACCCAACTTCCTCTTCGACATTACGCATCGACGGCTGGCAATCCGACAAATCTTATATTCATAAGCGACCGACCAGAATGTTCACGTAACAATGCCTCGACCGCATTCCACGATAGCAAAACTACGACTACGGGCTATATCCCTTTCCGTCTCACGGGAGACTAATACTTTATTGGAGCCATTGAAATACACACATGGTGTTCAGGATGGGATATGAATTAGATATGGTGTACCCACTATGCATAACTACTTTGTAGCGAAACACGGAAATACACAAAAAACATTTACAAACACACTTGCGCCCCTAGACGCATTCGCTTCCACTGCAACTATAGTGTTTGATAGTCCATTATGATGTGTTGTCGAACAAAAAAGTGCTAACAAGGTACGCCTGCCGTTGTAGCTTGTTTCCCACCCGTTGGCCTCATGCAAGCCCCTCTCGTGTTCCTCCCGCCCACACGCACGTTACGTCCACTACTGCGTAACCCTCAACACTCCACACACCACTCCACACCCAACCAACCCAACAACCTTTCCCCAGCGCAACGAAATCCACACCTCTCACATCTATCCATACCCCATAACCCATCCCAAACATCCCCACGGAGTTAATTACAACAACTCAACTTACCTGTACGGAGACATACGTAGTACACTACACCCTCTTTCCCCATCCAGCCTAGCCTCTACCCCTGTCCATCAACATCTCATACGGGGTAATAATCCATACATAATACGGACACCCTTCCCCATCCGCCCACCTGGCACAAACCAGTCCCGCTTTCTTCCAACTCCGTTTCTCGGCTCGCCCCTGCATGATTTTATACTCGACAGATACATATAACATACAAGACGCAGGATACAAGATGCAGGATACAAGATGCAAGATAGATACAATAAGCGGGCTGGCTATGGATACAGAGTAAAGAGACGAGTTTTGTGACATATCTAGCTAGCTACTTAGCTACTTAGCTACCTATTTGATGTTGTGTTCTAATAAGTATGCATAGTTATAGTTAAACAATACCTGTACAGATAATATCCCCCATCCCAGCACGGCTTACGCGTTCTGTGACATCATTTGTAAGTGTGTGCTGGCTGGCTGGCTGGTAGGTTGATACATGGGGCTTGAGCCTTGGCTGTGTGGCTGGTGCCTGTATGGCTGGTGTCTGTGTGGCTGGTGCCTGTGTGGCTGTGTATATCACGTGATTTTGTCCATGTTTGGAAGTACTTGTCATGTCTTTGTGAAGGAAGGGAAAGAATGAATTTATGTTGGTTTTGTATATATATTCACTGTTCATCTATACTTTTTGAGATGTTGGATGGTTGCGAATACAATTCTATACGCGACGCGCTTTCGTGTGATGGCTGAGAAGTAAATATAATATAGCGTGTTAAGTAGGTAGTTGGGAGATTTGTTATTATAGTACAGTAAGTAGTATCCTGGTAGTTGGTATCGAAGTGAGGAGAAGGATGGATGTGATAGACTTGACAAACGGGAGGAACTATTTCATGAGACTTTGCCTGCAGTTTCTGGCGTTTTTTGACATGTGCCGAGTAATCTTTCTTCGCGGATATTCAAGCCCAGAAACAAGCAGAAAAATCTGGAAACATGGATTCGTCTTTGGAACCCAACGCTACACGAATTGTCCCAGAAAGCTATTAATTGTTGAACAGAGCGCGTATGTGTGTAAAATCAATTATGAGATCCAATTTGTTACGGAAAATGTTATGGTAGTATCAACATGGCGCACTGTTCTACCTGCCGAATCGATGTAATGCATCTTCTCCTGCGCAAATGTGCGCGATTTGTCAATTGCCTTTAAACTTCAGGACTTCGTTGGCAGAGCATGAAACAGATATACGGAATACGGTGTACCATTTTACCCATAGATAGATGCACGAAATGGCCATAAAGTCACACAGTATTGTATGTGGCAAGAATGTGACCATGCAAGCGCCGCTGAATTGAATTTTGTGTTAGGATTGGCTCCATAGTTTGGGGTGGGGCGGGAATGTATACTTCGTACTCCGTATCGGCCACCCCAACAAGTACAAGTAATAAGGCGTACTCGTCACCCCAATAAGATGGTTATGGTTAGTGTAGGGCTAGAGACTGAGAATCTAATAGCTGAATCTCTTGTTGAGGTAACGAGTAATACTTGCTAGGGTGGCCTATACATATTCCCGGGCCGGACCTTCTTTTCTAGTTATCTACATGCCGATATATATTAACTGCATGAGTAGTATGTATCCCGACCGATTGCTCGGCACCTTTGTACCAATGACCTTTCATACTTTATCAAACCTGATACATAATGCTCGTTCGCTTCGCGCCGTATTGTATACGAAACTTAATTGAGCTTGAGCTAGGCAACAGCTGATATCTGTTGTTGCTTAAAAGGATACAAGTAGCTCATGATGGTGCTACATTCTTTCACAATCCTGTGCAGATAGGCATATTTCCAAGTTCTACAAACTTTCATTCTCGCCTTCCAACATGTCTAGCTACCAGGACGAAGGCCTTACCGAGGCGGATTTGCTACAAGTTGAAAAACGCTACGGTGAAGAGCGTGCGAAGCGAATCAAACCTGAAGGCGACAGTCAGTTCATCGACTTATCGCTCTCTCCGGAACATCAATCCTTCTTGGAGGATCACTGGGTTGACCCGGAAAAGATCCAAGATGCCAGGACGCTGTTTCCCAACGATCGTTGCCAGATGCTTATACTTGGAGCGGGTTTGGGCGGTCTCCTCTACGCCGTGCGTATGATCGAGGCTGGGGTCAAACTTGAAGACATTCGTCTTGTTGATATTGCGGGCGGATTCGGTGGCACTTGGTACTGGAACCGCTATCCCGGGTTAAGTTGCGATGTCGAAAGCTACTCGTATCTCCCGTTGCTAGAGGAGACTGGGTACATGCCGAAGCATCGGTATTCCTATGGTGACGAGATCCGTAACTACGCCAATCTCATCGCTGACAAGTGGGGTCTTTCTGACAAGGCCGCTTTCCAGACCAAAGCTCAGAAGCTTGTCTGGAATGAGGAAACGAAGGAATGGACGGTAAAGCTTGAGCAAAGGCGCAAAGGAAAGCCGCTTCTGGAGTTGGATGCACGCGCGGAACATGTTGTAGCTGTCAATGGTGTCTTGAACTGGGCAAAGCTTCCAGGCATTCCGGGCATCTTGGATTTCAAAGGGGATATCTTCCATGCTTCACGCTGGATGTACTCGATCACGGGTGGCTCGCCAACAGATACATCGCTTACCCAGCTTAAGGACAAGCGGGTAGCCATCATCGGCACAGGATGTACGGCTGTTCAAATCATTCCACATCTTGCACGCTGGGCAAAACACTTCTACGTCGTCCAACGCACGCCCGCATCCGTCGACCATCGGAAGCAGCACGAGACAGACGAAGAGTGGTTCCGCAAGGAAGTCGCCACTTCGCCGGGATGGCAGCGCGAGCGTATAAGAAACTTCCATCAGCAATTCACGACAAAGACTCAGCCTGCAGTGGACTTGGTAGATGATGCATGGACCCATGCTCCAGCACTGGTGGCCCTCATTGGAGATAGCAACGGGCCAAAGACAATGGAGGAGGTCCCAGCATACACAAAGAAGTTGAATGAGTTGGACATTCCGCGACAAAACCGTCTTCGAAAGCGTGTCGAGGAAGAGGTCCACGATGCAGATCTTGCGAAGAGACTGCAAGCCTGGTATCCATCGTGGTGCAAGCGACCGGTCCACCAAGATGAATATCTGTCGGTATACAATCGCGACAATGTGACACTAGTCGATACAGAAGGCAAGGGCCTCGACCGCATCACTAAAGACTCCATCGTCTCAGGTGACAAGTCATATCCCGTCGATATCATCGTCTGCGCGACTGGTTTCCGAGCACCTTTCACTGGTAGCCCCGCAGAGAAAGCCAACACCACTATCATCGGTCGCAACGGTGTTTCCATGACCGACGCTTGGGCGCGCAATGGTCCGTTAACTCAACACGGCATTCTCGATATCAATTTTCCAAATCTCTTCCTCTGCGGACCATGGCAGGGTACTACCTCCGTAAACTATCTTTTCGCCATGGATACCCTCGCCAAACATGCAGCATACATATTGTCGGAATCGAAGAAAAAGTCCGAGGGGAAGAAATTCGCTGTGTCATCTACTGCTGATGCAGCAGAGGATTGGAGTATGCAAATTGCAATGCGCACAGTATCTATGGCGGCTAGCATGAGTTGTACACCGAGCTATATCAACCTCGAGGGTAGCCTTGCTAGAGCATCTCCTGAGAGGATGGGGATTATTGCACGTTCTGCCCTATGGTCTAATGGAATCGAGGACTTTATACAGACCGTTCTCGAGCCATGGCAAAAGGAGGGCAATATGCAAGGTATCGAGGTGCAGATGTAAATGGGCAATGAATGGTAATCTCTGTTGTACTCTTTGCTTTTTGGCTGTTTACATTTTGACTCTTTAGAGCTTGGCTTTGATACTTTGGGTCATGCTCCTTTGTTCTAGTTATAGCTGTTCGCCATGTCGGCAGCCTCAACACAAAGATTGTTCATCGACTCGGTGACTTTTTCAATCGTATAGCCACAATTGATCTTCATTTTGACACCCCAGTCTGACTGTATAGATTAGTTCGCTTCTAATCTCTCAGAATCACATGATTGTTACCAACACTGCTTATGATAAAGAGGACTAAGCGTAGGAAACGATGGAAAGAGAGCTTCTTATTTACAACGAATGCTCTCTGGTGGAATGTAACTAACCAGGTAACCATAACGCATTGAATCAAATCGTAGTGAGCTGCCTGGACCAACTAACCTCGCTTCGATGTCGCTAAAATCCGTGGGAAAATCCATTTAGCTGATTCTGCGAGTCTTTGGTCCGCCGATTTTTCATGAGCGGGCCTATATGGGTGACTATGACAGGTGGTTCCAACCTACAAAGGCATATATTGAAGGTGGCTTCTGACGTAGGCTTAAAAGCGGAGACTTTCGACTTTCCGTGGATTTTCTTTTCTTCATAAAACACCATACCTTTGTCAGATATTACAACCACTGTGGAACAAAAAGCAAAATTCATATCGTACTGCATTTCTTTTGCAACTCCGAGGATAAGAGGTGAAGCAGCTAGCTCAAGCAAGACTCCGAAAATGCTTCGTGCACCTTGTTGAAACGCAAAAGGTGGCTGATAAGTCTAGATTCGGGATCTCAGTTTCATAAAACTTACGTCTATTCACTGAGCGTGGTGTTGTTGACTGGCTCTACCGTTGGCAGCATGCCGTTATGCCTATGGAAATCGAAAACCGGACTTCATGCATGCCTTTTCTCGACTTAGCACGGAACTCATCTACAGCAATAACATGGAGGCAGTAGGTATCACGTTAGGATAGTAAAGTATCATTGTCAAATAGCCTATATCATATTGTGTTGCGCGCCGAGACCTACGAATTGCTTCATGATTCCGGGGGTCGCGGCCTATCCTGACTGCCACCGTGATGTTGACGATGTAAAATCTACATGAGAACGTACAATTGCAGTTTCAATGAGACAAGAATATCCATAACGGAATAGGGGAGGCTTATAACGGATGTGGTGATGAGAGTGACTCCGAGTTTTAAGTTAAAGGTATGTGATATACGAAACCCTTTCGAAAGGCGCACTACTATCTTACAAGACTGCCCATCGCACGTACTATATACTGGATATTTTACACATTTATAGCCCCTAGGTTTCCGAGAATACCATCAAAACATTCTTTTTGCCCAGAGAGCTGCGATTTTTCCCGATAACCACTGACACTAGCGCTTGTTGCCCTCGGTCATAGATTCGGTCAACTCCTTTTTTACCGCGGCTACTACGTCACGCAGTGGCTTAGTGTCAAGTTTCGTGTCTATGATGACGCCTTCTGACGATGTTATAGTCGAAGGTTTATCCGCCACCTGTACCGGTCCGTCTTTGGTAAAGTCTTCATTGTCTGGTGGTTGATGTAAAAATAACAAGGATGACAGACCGTCAATAGCGTCTTGAAGATCTTTAGCTCGTCTTCTCAAGCTACTCTCCACAAGTTTGAGAGCATCCACCATCATCTTGAGACTTGGAGTTCCCATATCATCGATTTCCTCGACTTGGGTCAGTATGTGTCGCACAGTGTCGGCTTGCAGCTCTATCTCAGGCTTTGCCTCTTGAAGAATGTTTCGCGCTGCAGTGGTGCCGCTTTGCACATGACCTAGCATGGAACCTAGGTACATACTGCCTTCTAATTCCGCATTCCATACTTCTGCCAAGTCCCTCTCATGTGTCTCTTGGGCTGCTTTGAGGACCTTTTGGTGCTGGCGACATACGTGCTGGAGTAAATGCAAAGCTTCTCTACGGTGAGTGATGATAAGCCTGGCTAATCGTCGATTTTCTTCGTCGGCAGAGTCCAACATCTCTAACCATGTCGTGATAACTTTGCGCTCGAGTTCGCCTTTCAAATCATTGGGGAAATCCTTGTTGCACACTGGCGCTTCCTTCCTGCCCGCTAATCTCTCTTTTAGCTTGCTTACACAATCTTCAATCTTATCTCTCTCTTCTGCAGTAAGCTTCCTCGAACCTACGTTCGTATACCAGAGGTCATCGCTCGCCGGGATAGCGCCCAGTATTGGTATATCCGGCAGAGGATCTTGACCACTTCATCTCTTGTAAGAGACTCCGTGTAGGACTCTAGTACAGCTTTGGCGGAAGCACTTCCTTTCGAGAAACTGTCCAAGACACGGTTGAGAACCGCGTTTGATTCAGTCTGAGGTGGCCGACTTAATGAGATGCTTTCAAGGCGTTGAGCGATACGTATTAAATCGCGAACGTTGCATCCAGTGGAGCTGAGAGGGAGGAATGGGATTGCTTCAACATCGTCGCTGTGCGAAGGTGATTGGTCTTTGTAGGTTGGCGAGAGGTGGTTTTGATGTCTGCGCGTTGCACTATACGGTAGTCAAAATCGTAATTCACATGCCCTTTCTAGATAGCTGATTACATGCCTGTGATCCGGTTTCCTCTGAAAGTTCGAGCTGTGGAAGTTTCTTTTGAGCCGTGAAGATGGAGTCGAAGACCACAGTGGGATTGGTACTGGTGGGTACGGTGGGGTACGCGGGCCGACGCACACGGAATCCGATAGACATCGCGAGAAGGGGCAGCGAGTAAGAAGACGCTCTGTCATCGTTGATCAATCGAATATTATTAAGGAAGAATGGAGCGGTGCGATATATGA
Organism: Helminthosporium solani; assembly: GCA_022560085.1. Classification (NCBI taxonomy): domain Eukaryota; kingdom Fungi; phylum Ascomycota; class Dothideomycetes; order Pleosporales; family Massarinaceae; genus Helminthosporium; species Helminthosporium solani. Next base: position 40,831 of record JAFISD010000165.1, read on the forward strand.
CGATATGGCTCGGATGCCTGGGGTGACGCCGCCTAGGCAGAGTGGCAGATTATGTACAAAGGCGCGTGTGATCCTTTGAGGCTGAACATGAGCTTGGACGTCGAAGCCACTTGGGCATACGAAGTAGTATGTATACATTTGTACGTGACATAGTGTGTACACTTGAATCTTAAGTTGGAGACGATAACCCGTATATTCGATGGAGGTTGTACAAATATCTGATCATGGATTAAAGAAGGTCGCTTTGATTTTCAGTTCTCCAATTGCGCAAAGTAATCAGCAACCTCGTCTCGATCTTCCTCTCCATCTCCGTTCCACAATCCTGCCATCTTCGCATTTCCAATCACTGCGCTCTTCCACTCGTTGTTCTTCAATATCGACCGTACCCTCGCTTCTAGCCACTCCGTGTTTCCCCAAAATCCCCAGCTCGCTTGGAACCGCAGCCAATCCACTAGCGCCGTTTCCCAATGGGCGACAAAGATCTTCCACGCATACTCCTTTCCTGACTCCTGTCTCAATCGAGTCCAGTATCTTTCGAGCAGTGCTTTTTCCTTGCTTTGGAGGCCGATCTCGTGAGGTACGTGTGAAGTGTCGATTAGCATGTCGAGAGGAATAGAACAGGTGAAAAGTTTTGCGAGATCGCAAACACCGAGGCCGAGCCCGACGTACTGAAAGTCATAGAAAACGACTTCTCTGCCATCTCGGCTTGTAAAAAGATTTTCACTTTTTACGTCGCCGTGGATTAAAGTCATGTAGTCTGATGATGGGGACCAGCCTTTTTGCTTGGGTGCGAGAACCGAAGCGACGAGCTCCGAGATGGAGAACTCGTCTTCTTCCCAGTCCGTCAATGGCATATTCCATTGGGAATCGTAGTCCCTGGCTAGGTTCATGTATTCTTTTCGTCGAGTAGCGAGGTAGGCGTAGCCACCATTGAGCCAGACGGTCTTGTGTGCTGCATGTTGCCCTTTGCGTCGGACTTCCTCTAGTGGTGGACGAACGAGAGACTGACGGTCCAAATCTTTCACGCGCGGCCACCAGAAACCGTGAAAACTTGCGAGCCAGTCTAATGCAGCATGAACTTGCGTTGGATTTAGCACGTCTCGTTTCTCCCCCGCGATGGGATAGTCTTGCTTTAGATCGGTCAGTATTGTGGCCATTGTGAACGTGCCATCAGGATGTGATTGGTTCATGCTTGTCAAGACTTTGGCGACAGGTATTGAAGGTGGCAGCTGGGGCGCTAGATGTGTATAAAAGTATTGCTCAACTTGGTAACTGAGGATCTTCCGAGTATGGCCTTCATCGCTGGCCTTAATCGGTGGAGGCGCGATGAGCTTTAGGACGAAGAATTGTGCTTCTTGCGGTGTGGAGGCGATAGATGCCGATGTCGAGCCTGTTCTTGAAGTCGACCCGGAAGTAGATGGGGAGTGTGGCATCGCAGTGATCTGACATATTTGGCCATATCCTGCCCAGAGTGATTGCAGGGTCTCTACGTTTTGGAGGTAGAGGCCTTTGGCGGTGAGTAGCGTCGAGGCAACTTCGGAAGGGTTTGGAGGTGCCATCGAATTGGTTGATACTGAGGAGGGGGTTGCGTTACGAAAATAATGCTTGACTATACAGACAGAAATTGCAAGAAGTGAAAGTTTGAGGAGGAAACGCCAGCGGAGTCTGAATACCGGCAGCATGAAGCAGGAGTGCAGATTTTAGGGAAGCGTTTCCTAGGCCTGGCCCGGCATTTCCCACTGGAAAATAGGATACGAAAACAAGCAGGATAAAATTTGAAGTTATCACTAGAAGTAGTAGGGCTAATTCTTTGCGCCTGAGAGGAGAGTGAGCGATTGATGGAATTTCTTACTTGGGTACTTCAACAACGTCACGTGAAAGCAAGAAGCTAACTCAGCCGGGACTAGCGTCGCGCTTTATCTTTGGTGCAATGCAGCTCACTAGCACGTGATTAGATTTCAGGTTGGTCCTCAAATCTTTTGCATTCAGCCTATTTGTATTGCAAAGCTGAGGTCCTTTGCCTTAATTTTATATATAAGCGTGAAGATAGAGCATGACATTGATTTCAGCATTCAAGATGCTATCATGGTGTGTAGAAACATTGTATTGAGGAGCTGTTGACCGGGTGATAGACCAGGCGCCAGCTATTTATCCATTTTATGCATGGTCTAAGATTTTGTGGTCACACCGTACAAAGTGTGACTGGTGGACGAGTCCTTCGATAACCAAATGCCAGGACTAGTCTTCCAGATGGATGTGTAGGTAGAGTAATCAAGCTGCGAAGCGCTCCTAAGTTCCAGTTATGATTCGCAGCAATCAATCTGATTTTTCCTAGAACATGGTATCAAGGTTCAATACGTTTGCTGTAGAATGGTGTCTGTATCTATGTCTAAAGATGAGAGGTAGATACAAGAAGGCAGTGCCTAAATAGGCGCTGTGTGCCAAAGCACTCACCTGATCTGTAGTAACGTTTCCCTAGATTAGCCACTTTTTACGAATTGTTCCCAAGTGTCTGTATATAGTAACCAAATATTGCTTCTGCAATAGGTGGAAAAAATCTGACGATATGGATTTCTCAATAATACTATCGCTAATCAGGTTTTCTAGGTTGTATCTAGTGGCTATGTCGTTGTTATCCATTGTGCCTACACAACGTGGGGTTTCAGAAGGGTATAACATCTGCAACAAAGATCCACTTTTCACTCCCCACACTACTAAACAAAAACTCTAAACAATTCCAAATCGAACAATTATCCTTAACGGCAATATTATCTCGAGAATCCTCTCCACAATCAAAAACTTAGGCATTGCCATGCCAGCTTTCAGCTTTATCAGCCCTTCAGTCCAGATTCTGCCGCCTCATAGCCAACGAGTGAAGGCGACTCCAATCATAGCTTTATCGGTTATTTCCAGCATACTTTTGCACCCTTTTGCAGTCGTCCTTTGCGTACTATGTCTTCGCATCGCGTATCATACACGGACCTGCCATAGTTGTAAGTATCACGGATCTCTGGAGGTGAGAGTAACTGGTAATCCACTGTATTTTGGTGTACTCTGCTCTGGCTATCTACGAGCAGAGAGCTCTGGTTTATATCTCCAGAGTCAACTCCACCCGTTGGTTGCTACTTAGCTACAAACCACTGAGTTTGGTGTAGCAAACCGACGATACCAAACTGATTGCTCAATAGGCTGATTTACCAAACCACCAAACCACAAACCACACGTGACAGTAAGTCTGTTAGTGAGGTTGAGGCCGCCCGAGTATGTCGCAAGCACCGTGTGGTCAAGCATATGGTGGGTTCCAAGAAATTGGCTTGATGTGGGGATATGAGATGCATCAACAGATCGATATAGAGTTGGATTGACTTGGTTAAGCTCCCTAGCTATGCCGACCCTGAAAGATGCTGCAGTTTCTTGATACGTAAACGCCTTGTTGACTGGCAGTCCTCATATAGTCTATCAATAAAAAAGTATTTTTACATGACTCGAGTGTCTTTAAGAATGGGTGACTTATGCATGAGCGACTTACGATATAAAAAAGTACAAAGACTATATGATACTGGACAAAATTTTGCAATGATAGATGTCAATTGATAGAAACCCTTGTGGATTACTCAATAACTGAGCACCAGTGATTGAATGTATGGAGCTCAATTAACTAGATCAACTGTTTCTTACCAGAAAGAACGAGTTGACGGGCTAGTAGTCATCACTTCAGAGGACCATGAAAAAATGTAGATCATTGTAGCTCATGGCTACGGGAGCATCTTCTAGTGGCTTACATAGTTACAGAGCGAACGGGTCTTGAGTTGCGTTCTTAATGCAGGAGGATGCCCGGAAAACTGTCAGTAGTAGCACATGAACAACAACGATAGGAATTTCAACAGAACCATTTACATGGTGAAACATAGCTCACCTAAATGGAATCTACCTCACCCCTGTTGCTATCTAAATTGATACACTTTGCCACACTAATTGATGCTGCTAAGAATAGTTACAAGCTACTAAATAGAAGCAATTTATGCGTGTAGATTTACGTGTTTGATTAAGCTAGCCTTCTAGACTATGTGACTTGCAAGGACTTGCCTCTTTATATACATATATAGTAGATATATGCATGTCTACAGCAGTCATTAGACTTGTATAAATTCAACGTGAAATCTCAATCCACGATAACGCACTAGTTTCTAAACAAGAAGCTATTTATCCCAGCCTCAGCGTTGCGACAGTACGTGTTCCAAAGCTACTACTGGTGAGTGGTCGAATACAGGAGCTTCACTCTTATATACATCATGAAGCTGACACCTAAACCAGCGACCCGTTTCAATAAGAGTTATATGCACGTACAAGGTACCTAGTTACCTACTAGTTAATCAGGATACCTAGCAACGTACATAACACTGGCTAGAAATAACCTCTTCCGCTAACTTATCTAGATGTACCAGAACAATCTCGCAAGATTCAGATGCGCTCCGACACATGCACTGAGGCAGCACGGATGGGGGTTCGACGCTGACCTTAAACTCGAATATATCGCCAAATGTGCGCAGGCCCGCTAGAACGGGCTTACTTGTGCAAATCGAACCACAGGTCGTGATCCAAACGATGACGAACCGAATAAGGATTGTCCTAAATGTAAGGGTGAAACTCCGCCAGAAACGCCATAAGAATTTGTTCTATGTAAATAGCGGAGTCCACATTTGAGGAACATAGGAGTTTTATTCTATATTACAAACATCTTCCCGCATAGCCTTAACAAGCTGCTGCTCTTCCCTACCACCCCAAACGTACATCCTTGCCTTCTTTTTCGCCCCTTCTTTCCAGTTATCTCGTGGTATACTCGTGGTATAAATTCCCTACGTAGGCGGTTAGTAGGTAGATTAATCTTAAGAGTATCTTCTTACAGTTTACCACTGTTCTATAAGCTCACCAGACATACAAAATAGAGAACACTATCAAGTTGCTCCTTGGTCAACTCGGCTTTTACGTCCAGGTCAAAAATAAACCACACTTTCACCAGATTTAAGGAATCAAATCCTGGAGGAATATAGCCATATTCATAACCTTCAACATCTAAAGTCTCTCAAAATAGTCGTTGAAGGACACTTTAACAAAATAGTTCATCCAATATATAAGTACGCGCCAAAGGGTTGCCCGGTATGTCTTGCACGCACACTTGAATGCAAATATGCTTCGACATAGTAGAAAAAATTGCTAGGTAGACGAAAAGCGTCTCCAAATTAATAGTCAGGGCAGTAAGTGTTGGAACGGTGCAAGCTTGAGGTTTTGGGTGGAGCTAATAGATGTTACGTACTAAGGTAGTTTGCGGGGCGATGATCACGTGGGCTCAATCACGCTAGTCTGAAACCAGCAATCACTTCGGTTGGAAGTGGACTAGGTGAGGGCCTCCAGCACCACAAAACATCTCTCTCATCCCCACCTCTTGCTACGTTATGCCTATAGCTATGTAGCTCTATAAAGAGACAATATAATTCTTGTATACACTTACTACAATACTATGTCGTCTTCGCTTCTGCATACTCACCGTCCATAGCAAGCCCGTCGTCTCCAGGGGTCCAAACACCCGTGCGTAACCAAAGACGTCGAAAACATACGCTGGGCGAAGTCTACTCTACACAAAATTATCCTGTATATAAAATTATACCATGTATGTTATACCCTAAACCTAATCAACTCCCTTATACTACACCCTTAAACAAAGGAGGGAAAAAGATCCTAATCACTTTTCACCCTAAATTAGGGAAAATCAATTCACAGTAATGGTATTCCGAATTGGAGGCTCGTACTTCACGCAAACAAGTTCGTGACGCGTGCCGCACCAATATGATGTTTGGAAACGACTGATTGATTCTTTCGTTGCGGTCTTGAATGTGCTATGTCGGTGAGATTCGCTAATCCAGTGATATCATTATTACTAAACTGCATTGTTGCAATACAAGAGTCGCCATAATGAAGAATATCCGTGCTAGACACAATAATCATATAAATATCCCCCAATAAACTAACAAGAGTGATTAAGTCGCATCTACAACAACAGCCATCACCATAAACTGCAGATATCAATACCAATAGCCCCACACTTTACGACTTCTGGATGCTACAGGCTTGTGAGCTAGCACTGAAAATCTCGACGAACGATTATTTCTCCCTTTAACCAGACGAAAAATGGCTCCTCTCAACACAGCTGTCGATCTTAGCGCTCTCCCGTCTCCTTCACTGAGCCCTAATGAGCACAAGGCACAGATTACCACCAAAGTCATAGTTGGAGTTGGTTCTGGCCTTGTTGTTCTCGTCATAGCTCTTGGTGCCATTGGTTGGGTCATGTACAACCGCAATACGAAGAAGGTGCTTGCAAGCCGTCGAATGCAGTCTTGATTTCACTAGTTCTGGGAATCCTTCTCACATATTACCTATGAAGCCTGTCAAAGCTCTGATAGACCCATTTACTCTGTTTCTGTTCTATTACAGTCAATGACGATTAAGGAATATATCATTTCTTCTTAACAAGCACGGCTTTCCTTCAGACGTTAAGTTACTAGCGCAACTTTTCGACAAGGGAGAGTACCCTTTCAAAATCACCTATGCGTACGATAATATGCTAGGAGCCGTACAGGTATAGAAATTCAATACTATGATCCATCATCAGAAGCAGCAAACTGGTTACCGTTATGAAGAAAATGGTGATTGGTGATTGATGTTATCCAGCTAATCACTAATACAAGAGTACAGGTACTCTAGCACATCGTTAATATGTAATGTAACCGCAGGATGAATCTGAGATTACTATTTTTGTGTCGAAAATTCTAAGCTATCTGAATATCTATAATGGAGTGTTATCAGAGCCTTTGAGCCTCACTTAGATGCGGAGAGGGCTCACCAACCTTATCGCAGACGTCGTATGTCAATTGGAATCTTTCAATCAAGCCGATGAAGGAACTGTTCGTTTCAAACACTTATCATTGATGGCACAATGTTTCACAACTTATCCTAATTCACACGGTGGGGGAAGTCAGTGATCAATGAGGTTTGTGGCTAAGTGACGGCCAACCTCTCCCAGCGGACGCAAGAGCGCCCTGCCGATTATGTCAATTAATGTCTCTAAAGGCTCCGAGCCCAGCAATTAAATTATGTCGTTGCAAGCTTTTGGGTTCACAGTGGCCTATTCTTCGTCGTCATCTGCTGATTCAATTCATGAATTTTCCGGCCTAAATGTCGAGTTACCGTCTAGCGTTTCGAGCGGATGCACCGAGTAGTAGCCCCGCTCTGCCACCAAACACAGACGCTCATTTTAGATGGCAGTATTCTTTGAATGTGATCCCTTCTTCTCCTGCGTTTCATGACTACGGGCGGGTATCCAGCAGAGAGGCGTACGAGTTTGGTCTGTAAAGAGGAAATGCGGCTTAGGACAATAAATTCATATCGTACACTCGTATGATTCCCGTTTGTGTTTATAACTACAAGTTCTTATCAACTGGAATAATCGCTAGATAGAATCCTCACTTTCAGCATTACAAAATAACATTGTTCAAAAGCAACGCATTGTTGAATAAGAATCACGATGCAATTAGAAGGTCTGATCACATATATAAATATACGTGATCATTAGGATGCACCGTAACTTTTACCCACACAACACCAACCCCAGTAACGTGGGCCAGTCCCTGCATATTCTCCCTCACTGATGTCAACTTCTACAATCATGACTATCTCAACTACAGCTATGATTACCGTCCCACCACCTCGAGGACCCGTGGTCTTCCTTTATCGCCGTCGTTCTCGTAAGCAACAAGCTGTTCATTGTCATCAGCAGTGGCTCGACTCAGTGCGTCCTGAGTCTAGGCGACGCCGTAGCATGTTGCGGTCTCTCGTGAAAAGGCGCTATCATCGTTCTTGGTTATTTGGAAAACCCGATAGAAACGACATAGAGCGTGGCCTAGACGCCGCCGTGACTGATGGTAGTCTGGCTCTGCCACCAATTTCACCGGTCTCGCGTTTTGATCATGTTTTCATCAGTCCACAAAACCCCGAGGCGAATTTCAAGGCTCGTATATCAAGGTTCACTGAGTGGATCGACACGCCGCATCCGTCGACGGTTGGCACCATTGCTATGAAATCGAAGGATTGATATGTAGAAAGACTGTTGTATTTGTATAGAGGCAAGAGATGGCTATATACGCCGTACTCACGCTAGTAGGACTGGAGGCAACAGCGATCTACTGCAACCATGGAGGAACTTACTGAGATTGCTTTGCCGCCATCTCCTGGGCCCATCGTTGATGCTTATGATGTTATGGAAATCAAGAATAGCGATACTAGCTCTCAAGTTTCGTCTTCCCTTCCCTAAGTGCAGACTTTCGAGCATGGTGGAGCCATATTGCCCGTTGTATAGAATTATACATCTTCTGACTATTATTTACTGATTATTCCCTATGTAATACAAGTGCGCTCTTTTTTCTCTACTATCCACCATTGCAGTTTCGTCTTGTTGCCGCTTTAGTGACATAAATTTTTGCTTCTCAGTGACTTTCATATCCTACAATGGCTTTGGCAGAGGCTAACATGAACGCAAGATACTCAGCTTGAACTTCGTGTGTCCAAGGAAGGAAAAGCGTGCCTGTGGCATTTTTGCTTAACCCTGTACTGTTATTACATTGTGCACTCACAACTCATGGATGGTAACAATGGATGTATTCTATTCTCAACAATGATCTCGTTGATATATAGACAACCTACCGGGACTACAACAACTTAACTTAACCCCATATTCAATAAGTAAACAAACTATCAGCCTAAATACTGAGTAGGTTCTATATTCACCGCCACCCGAACTCTCACAGTTAGAAGACTTCAGCTCTACCCACCAATCCTATTCCACAATGGCCATGGATAAAGGTCTCATAGTTGGTATCGTTGCCATCGCCGTTCTCCTCCCATTTGTAGTATTTCTTATCTACAGCATCGTGCGAGATGCCTGGCGCTCACGCCCTCAAGAAATTTCAGTCTTTCTAGATCCCTCAATACCCCACCCCCCCGGAAACCCTTATGAAAATATAGACCTGTGCGTCTCTGATCGGGACCGAGAAATCGAAACAGGCACGCTGAATATTATTTTACCCAATCAAATGCCTTCTGCTTACTTCCCACGGCAAGAAAGAGGCGTTGAACCTAGCGAGTCGGCAGGTCCATCTCAAGTCTACGGAGATATGCCGAGATGGTGGCGATTCTCGGCCGTTACGGAAAGTAGTAAGGACATCAGATCCACAACTGGGAACCCTACAGCTTCTTCATCGTCGTCGCCGAGATCTTTCGTTAGTATTGATTTGACAGACGATTATCCCCACCCTGCGTTCGTGGAACGTGTATCGCTACCGCCCTTTCTAGGTTTACCGGTGATTGGCAACGAAGATAACGTAGATGAAGAACATTACAATGCGTCTATTTTTCGATCAAACAAAGATCGAGAGCAAGAGGCTGATAATGGAGACGACGATGTGTTTGTTGTTGTATCCGAAGTTGAAGATCATGATATATCCATTCTTCAGTTGGATGTAAATGATTCTGCGAAGTCTAATTCAAAGACCTTTGTGGGATCTACCTTGGAAGGGGATGATTACACTGCAGATGAGGATCCTGGCGAGTTTATTGCCAAGTTGTTCAGTGGTGCGTTTGCCCTATAAACGATAGTACCCTGTCAGCTTTGTATAGGAATTTATCCTGCGTTGTTGTTTTAAAATAATTATCAATATATGTATGATAGAGAAACACCTGGTAGAATCTAAAAGCGTATAGATTTACTGTTAAAGCTCTGGCATAATCCTTTGCACAATTGATTCTGTGAACTGCTGATAGTTGTTGTGTTGGTCTATGAGGACGGTTATTTATCTTGGTAGATTAAAACATACATTTGCATCATCTGAAAAACTAAACCTATCATGCTCAAAACCCCAACATTTATCTAAGATCTTTATTGCTGCGAGATATAGTCTGATTATTGCGACTAAAGTTGCAACAGTGTTATAAATTGCTTCATGAATATGGTTTGCGAGCAGGCATGTCAAAATCTGGGTTTCACTCCTCACCACAATTCGGCTTTACGCACGCAAAATACTCTTAATAACAAACTCGCCAACGGCACGTGATAAGTTCTTCACCAGATCACCTGGGCATTGTTACGTGACGAGGGCGATACTACATTGTACACTTGCGATTCCTACTTCGATATAAACCTTCGCAGTCTTGATCCCTACTCCCGCATCCGCAAAAACCGAGTCGTTACAGCATAACAACATATACATAACTTCTGGCCGTAGAATCAATTGGTTCGCAATGTCTGTCGTTTTCACCACAATCACCGACACGGTTGTGGTATCGCGCATGCCATTCTCCACATCGACACGGCTACCCTCCATCACGCACCCGGCACCTTCATCAGTCACAGGTAGCAGTAATGTACACGATATAGTATCTAACACTGCTCCGACGACATTGACTACAAGTACACATGCCTCAACCTTCCTTTCGTCTACAACATTGGCCCCACCAGTTCCAACCGCGGCAGAAGAATCACCCGACTCACCAACAAACGTGACCATTTTCACTCTCCTAATCCTTTTCTTCGTCCTCGCCGCCTTCTTCTTTGTAGCGGGTATCATCTACCTTTTCTGGATCACATACCGCGGACGCTGTCTTGGCTGTGCATCGCGCGATGCGCGCATCAAGTTCCTCCACTCACAAGGTGATCCTATCCTTCCGATATTTGTGAAGAAAGAGGAAGAACGCAGGAATGCGTCGGTGGCGGAAAGAGGTAGTCCTCACGGTACCGAGTGGCCCACGACACCTTATGCCAGGGGAGGGTCAAATACGATGGAGCATATGGATCTGCAAAATTTCGATTTGTACGATTCAGATGAGGAAAAGCTGGAGTCTAAGCCGCGGGACAAAGAGCGTTCTGGTTCTCCCGACTCTTTCCTCAACCCATATATATGTAACTACTCTGGAGATGATAAACGCAAGGGCCGAGTCATTGAGCCTGGCTTCGATAGTGGAAGTGGTGATATGGGGGATGTTCCCTTGCATTCATTTTCAGATCCCGTGTTTCCCCCATGGCGTTCTGCTCACAATGTTTCCCATACTGGCGCCACCAATTATCTTAGCCCGTATATGGAAGACTCACTGGATGATAGGGGAGGTCGTGCGCATGTCCCCAAAACTACGCTCGAAAGTTATACAACGTTCAATCCGTACACCTACCCAGGACTAGCGACTGCACCAACATATACACAGAATGAGCCTTCTCCACCTGTTCGCAACGGTCAAGGTCGAATGGTCGATCAGAACCAGAACCTGGGTGCTGATTCTGGGCCTGCGCGAAAGTTCGTTGCTGCGGATAGAGTTCGTGAACGCTACGAGCTTCGTCGATTTAGAAATTCGATGGCTCGCCTGGTATCTCCTCCTCGAACAGTAGAACCAAATGTGCAGGCGCATTCAGGTGGAAGTGAAGGGGAGGAGAAGCAGAAGAAGGCGTGGTACAACTTTCTGAGTTGAGATGAAGGAAGAAGGGAAGCAGGGTGAAAGCTATAGTAAGTATTCTTCCCCACGTTATACTAGAAGCACAGGATAAATATGTGAGTACATGTTGAACCTCCAGCTCATTTCAAACCCGGCAATTATTTGCTTTGTTTCGGTTGTGTTTGGTTGCGCGATAAAGCTTTGTCGAATGAGCTTCTTATGGTGGTTTCTCTGGCACCAGTTGCTCCCGTGTCATGATGAGTTTCCGATCATTAATAGTTATGCAGTTCCAGGCAGTGATTGAATAACATAATGCGTGATTTTGACCCTACATCTCCGACCACCATGTTGCCGATTCTTCAATAGCAGCCCCCAGGATGGGGCTCACCATACCTGATCGTATCCTTGAACTTGTTCTTTTCGCTCTGGCGATTGTCTAAATAATAGACCCACTTCTTATCATGCCACTCTATAAGATCGACCCCCTCGATAGTGACAGCATTTGCGCTCACATAGTGCATCGGTTGACCATTGAAACCGATATCTTCCAGCGCCGTGGTCTTCCACACTTTCTGAGCTTTCCCGTCCCCACCTTCTTTGCCAGCCCATTTGCTCACGTCCAGCTCTTCCTGCACCCAGTTTGCGCCAATGCCGAAGCACTGGACGCCGCACTTCTTGCAGAAGTACCAGTTGTTTTTGCCGCCGAAAGCATTGTAGATGCCGAGTTCTTCGATGGTAGATGGAGAGGTGACAATGAAGTCTTTTTCAGGCTCGGCTGGTCGAGTGTGGAACATATTGAGCTGGTATCAGTGAGTCGCTGCACGTGTGGATATTCCAGACGATTTGCAGACCTTTAGGCAGGTGGTGCAATTGCATTTGTATATGCGTGTTGCTTTCGCTAACGGATCGACCTCCGTCTGTGGAGGAAGAGTGAGGCGGATCTGGTACTTGACATTGCCGCAATGGCAGACGCCAAGGTAAACTTGAGAGTCAGCCATCCCGTGTGGAGAGCTGAAGTAATTCTTTCCGTTAATACTATTGCTATCCAGAAGAGATTGATGATGGGTGTTTCCAAGCACAAAACCGTAAAGTTAGGCAGCAGCGTTATACGAGTTCGAGTCACGTGAAGCGGGCATATATATATCACGTGATTAGATGACCCCACAGGTGGGATCAGGCTGACAGATCAATGAGTTAGATAAAAGAGGGCTCTTCTATGGGATAGATGTGTACCATGTCATGAAGCAGCTGATGCACTAACATTTGAAGGGAGTGGCTAGTTTCAAGAAGAAACTACTTCTTACAGAGAGACTTAGCGGAATCTACTGGTTTACTTCTCAACCGTTGCTGATAAATATCTGTCACGTTACCAAGACCTCCTAGTCCGGACAGAATGTGTGTCTTGTTGATATAATGACAAGATCAATGTTGTATACAAGACGGTACCTATGCATAAGAACACCATGATGCAAGATAACCAGTGTAGGGAGAACGCTAACCTGATTCGTGATAGATAGCCTCACTAGCGAATTCGTGCCGTCCCTTTCCGCAGTTCTCGTCGGCCTCCGTGACTTCAACATGCATCATGGGTTCTGTTTACAACGATATTATTATCTCAATATGTTTCTGCAGTGGGGTGTGGATACCGGCGATACTTCTGTGTTGTATTCCATGGGTTCAGAGGAAGTGAGTGCAGATCTTTAACTACCCAGTCAAGCAGCAGTGGCCAACGACACCAGGATGTTGTACTTGGAATGGGTGACGTTTTGGCCTGGAAAATGGCTCGATGAGCCCGAGAGAGCCGGGTTTCTAAGTAGGTCGTTTCCCCGATCCTCTGGCCTGATATCCATTGATGAAGAAAAGAGAACCAAGTCGTCCCCTTCTACATCCCCACGCAGGACGGTGAGTAGAACCGAAGCCGAGCCACGCCAAACATTACATTAGCTTTTTACCCCGACATTGACTCACCGTTAAAACATACTCGCTATTTAGTATATCTCGCAGATATCATCCTAGATGAACCTTGCTAATTACGAACTCATTACCTAGGTGAGAGTCTATTCGCATGGTTGATCACACCCCTAGGTGCGTACGCCAAGCACGCGAACGACTTCATTGAAGAGAAGCCCGGGGACGACGACATAGAGGACAAGTTTGCTTTTAAACTGCTGCGGAATGATCCTGAGGCTCGCTTACTCGTATACCTGCACGGAAACACAGCCACAATTGCTCAAGGCCGCCGTACAGAAGAGTACCGGAGCTATTCTGCCGGGTTATCCGACAAAATCTTCATCCTCGCTTTCGACTATCGGGGTTTTGGCAAATCAACGGGCTCGCCCTCAGAGCTTGGAATCCTGAACGATGCCGAAGCAGCTGTTGACTGGGCGCTGAAAACCGCAAATGTCTCACCCGATCGTATAGTTTTGTTAGGCCACTCACTCGGCACTGCGGTTGCAACGGGCATCACGCACCGTTATGCAAACGCCAACACCGCCACACCGGTCCAGTTCGGGGGTCTGATCCTCTGCGCCGCGTTCACAAATGCCGGGGCCGCCTTTTCTGCCTACTCGATTGCAGACGTAGTACCCCTTTTGGCACCCGTGAAGATGATTCCGCCGTTGCAGGCCTGGTTCACTGCACGTATGCGAGATACCTGGCGGACTGATCGAAGGCTGGAAGAGCTTGTGAAACAGTGCGATAGGCTCCAGTTAACACTAGTACATGCAGAAGACGATGCCACGCTTCCTTGGAACATGACGGAGGAGTTGTTCGCTTCGACGTTAAAGGCTGCATGTCGCGAGGGAGAGCAGGTAAAGCTGAAGGTTGTCGATTTGGGAGAGGCGGGGCGCCAAGAAATATGGTCTGATGGCAGGAAGAGTGTCAGTAAGCTTATTGCGAAGCATGGAGGTAAGTATTTATCGTATCCCGGGAATGATTAATGTATCTGAGCCATTACGGACTAATTTTCATTCAGATCATAATACCATGATGACATGGACGCCGATTTCGCTTGCCGTGCTGGAGGCGTTTGGTGCCACTAGCATCACCACCACAAGTTACTAGATAACAGCGTCTCATGCAATAGCCGAGTTTAGAATCTCTGGGCCTCCGTTATTGAGGCCATGTGTAGTACTACGTGAAACATCTTTTTTACCTAATTACCGTTTTTGTAGCGGGTGCGATCGTGAGATTTATTATTGTACGCCAATGTATGCAAACGCCCCAAAGCTGCGCTGTGCCTGGCGGACCCCAGCCTCACATAAGACACGCTCCACTTGCGCACCCTGACAATTCACCAAGTGTTCTTCGATTGTGACAATCTCTTTTTGCTCTGTTCTTCTTCTTGTACTGTATGCGTTCCTTTGTTTCATTTTCGACTTTTCAATACACATTAGTCCTCCACACAGTCCTTTGTTTCTACTCAACACCCCTTCCTTCGTCACCTACGCCTTCACACGCGTCCTCTTTTTCTTCTGCAACATAATCTATTCTCTCCGTGTCATCACCATCGGCACGCCGTGCGCAACCATAACAACAGCGTTATAGGCAACCTCCAAACGCTCCTTCACCTTCACCTCAATACACCCGTATCGCACACCATCGACAACGAAAGGACAGGTCCGCAATGTCTGCACTCACCTCCAATATACGAGATCCCATCCCCAATGTCGCCGCCATCCTAACCACAATCCCCCTCCACCTTCAACGCCGCGATGGAATGTTTGAAGGCGGTATGTCCTTCGGTCTCAAACTCAACACTAAAGAAATCCTCCTCATCGCTCTTTGTGGCATCTTCCCCGCTCTTCTTCTAATATTCGCCTGCTGCTTCCTGTTCTGTTGCTATGGTCGCGAGGGCATATTCAACCCACGGCGGTCGGATTACATGGGCGAAAACCAATCCTTTGAGAAGGAGTATGCCGATAGGGAGGGCTTGGGGTCGAGGGGTACTGCAACTCCAGGAAATGTCGATGAAAGGGCAATGGGGCAGGCACCCAGGAGGTTCAAGTCGGTGGAGATGCAAAGAGGTAATGAGAGACGGGGAGCCAACTCGAGTATGTCACTGGCGCGACAATCGACTAGAGGAAGTCACGGGGATGCCGTGATGGGTGGGACAGCTTGGCCTGCGGATTCTCGGACGCAGACGCCTAGAGCTTTTGTGTGAGAGATGCTGGTGGTGATTATTGCATTTTGCGTTTTGACGGTGCTTCTAGTGAAGCGGGGCACCAGAAAGGGTTTGTGGAGTGCGCAATGTGAACTCCTGTGACTCTTCTGCCTACGTCTGATGGGCAGTTTTAGTATCTCTACGTGAATGTACTCCTTCGGTGCATTCTGAACTGCCATGATTTGCATATGAAAGCTGTGCAATACGTCCTAGGTTGTACATTTATTACGATCTGAGAAGTGAGGGAGGTTGGCATCCCTAATGATGTCACTGCCCAAGAATCATGCCGATAAAGGTATACTTCAAATAGATATCTTGATATCTTGCACATCTTTGATATTGGGTTCATACTCGCACAGTTCTGTCAAGAATAGGTCAGGCGCTAAGGTCTACTGTATCGAGTTGATCTTCATTGAGGTCGTAAACTCCGAAGGATTTGCTGGGCGGGGAGACAATCCACTTTTACTTGAGTATTGAAGTGCTGTTTTAGCCTCCATGTTGCGAAGTCCGTGCATCACTCACTGCAGCATCATGAGCCACGAAGACCCGTCGTGGAGAGCCGAGCCAGCTACAACGCCACGTGAACGCGTACCCCTTCACCCCGTACCTGCATGATCTTCGAGATAATATTCTCACGTTTCGTCTCTTCGCGTGTTCTAAAACGCCCACGATTTCCCTTCCACTGAACCCTGGAACTCCAATCAGCAGTATCCTGATGTAATAATTCGTGACATGACGCTTCCTTGCCAGTTTTATCCTCAAATTTTTTCCTGTGCATGGCTAGGCCTTCACTACATCAAAAATAAGCATCAAATTAGTCTAGCCTTAGACTCTGCATATGAAGGATCTCAGGCATAGCCGTTACTTTCATCTGCTATTCGTTCTCATCTCAGCGGTATATATACACCTAGAAAGGTGAAACCGAGTACATGCGTTCGATAGCACATACAGCATGCTAGAGTGAGCGTCACCAGAACTCACTAGATGAAGCCCTAGACTTATAGCCAGTCTCACCATAGAGTATCTACATAATGTATGATGGGCAGAGTTTTGGTAATTGGTCGAGGACGAATTGAGTATGTAATGAAGTCGTTAAGCAAGTGAAACCTCTTACCATCAATTCAATATAAAGATGTAGCACCATCCCAATCCTTCAAAGAAACCAAGTCGATCATCACACTATCGTTTATACTATAATCTTTACCAGTTTCGATCTTCAACCATATCATACCAGTCATTACTGCTACTGCCCACATCGCGTTTTCACAATGAAGTTTTCAATTCTTCCAATCGTTACCATCGTCAGTTTAGGAGCGTCATATTCTGTTCCTTTTAACAAAGACTGTACGAAGACCTGCACTCATAACTATCCTTCACAAACTGATAGATCCCAGCCATCAAAATCCGCTCAGCAGAACCCGCACAAGACATAAGAGCTCCCACCACCGAAAGACGCGCCCCCATCCCCCCCAAAGGCAAGAAAGATACGAGAACTATCCGAAACGCACCACGTCTATCTGAGCGCAGTCTCGATGCTGCCAGTCTTGCTGCCATCGATACAGTTGTTGTCGCTCGTACCGACGAGATCTACCCTGTAGCAGGAGATCCTGCAGACCCACGTAAGTAATTTCGTTTCGATCGAGGACGCATTACTAACGCAACGCAACAGCACCAGCCGATGATGATAATGGACTGGGGGATCTTCCAAACCTACGTAAGTAATGCTGTTCTGGCTTAAGAACTCCCACTAACCCGGTGCAACAGCCCCAGTCACAGGTGCGCCTGGAACGGGAACCGATACACCTGGAGGATATAATACGCCTGGAGCAGGAACCGATGCTCCTGGAGGGGGATACAATACGCCTGGAGCAGGAGATGGTCTGCCCGGAGTAGGAAACGGTTTGCCTGGTCTAGGAAATGGTGTACCCGGCCTAGGAAACGGTGTGCCTGGCCTAGGAAATGGCGGGAAAGGAAAAGGGGGTGGTGGAAAAGGAAAAGGGGGTGGTGGAAAAGGAAAAGGGGGTGGTGGAAAAGGAAAAGGGGGTGGTGGAAAAGGAAAAGGGGGTGGTGGAAAAGGCAAAGGAAAAGGCGGAAAAGGAAAGGGCGGCAAAGGGAAGGGTGGCAAAGGCAAGGGCGGCAAGGGTGGTGGAAAAGGTAAGGGTGGAAAGGGAAAGAGGAGGTAAAGGCTGGAGCTACGAACCAAGTTGGCAGGATTTCTTTTCTGTGGTTCCTTCTTTGTGGGGGTCAGTCGGGAACTGTGGACCACATTCGTTTTGAAAAATTATCACTCTTTTTATTTTATGGTCAATCCATGGTCGATATCTGTTACTTGAACCTGAAGTTCACGGGTACTGTATAAATGTCATTGCTATTCGTTTTTCACCCTCCCATTCTCGGAGCTACGGAAAATATGGATAGAAATAAGAATTTCTTACGCGGTGATGCTTGAAAGGAATCATGTTCCTGGCTTACCAGCATGTGATAATTACATATTCTCAATCGATAAATTGGTTTTCTATAGAGTTTATAATATTAATTCCCAATCACTTGTGAGTTATATCAGTGGGTAAATAATGCAAATGCTTGAAAAGACTTGTCGAAGCAAGAAATAATCCTCGTATTTGGAAGTGAGGCAAGAACGAAAATTATGATATTGGGATCAAAAATCTATTTTTGTATGATACAATTTGTTATCAGACTATGGATATAATGACCGCCACAGTGCGATGCTGTCCTGTTCACGTGAAGATGTCGTGTTAGTGAGTGCAAACTTGATTTCTAACCTCTTCCCTTTCACTCGTCAGATCGACCGGTCGTCTGTTATGGTACAGATCCATAGGACAAATAGGTAACATATTCGACTAACTACTGTTAAAAAGTACGTTATCCGTTCTATATTCAGCTATAGCGTTCCCCGTTACCACTAGATTGGAGTGGGCGAGACCACGGTACACATTCTCTAATCTGAAAACATGTCACACAAAGAATTTTTTCTTCTCGTGTTTCTATGGGTTAGGGAATGTCTACCTCTGGTTCGCGTGTAACGTGTGGTGGTGCCTGGCAATAATTATCTGCCTAAACCCACCAGCTTGAACACCGCTGACTCAACAAATTCTACCTTGCATGCTTAGCAATGGACCGACCTAGCTTAAAAAGTCAGATCCTTATACTATATCGTTATCGTGTCCTATATTGAACCTACAGTTGGTTGTTCTGCTAGAATTCAACAGTGATACTATCTTACGGACCTTCAAGACGCTGAACTGATGTACTATCTTGATGTATATAAGTTATTTACATATTAGGCTTTTCATTCTTTACATAAGAGTATAATTACTTCCAAAGAAACCTAGTATCTAGTAGTACACCTTGCAATTAACCCAAGAACATCATTACAGTGGTTATGTGTATAAACTACTATTGTATTGGTATGAATGTTATGATCACATTGATCTAGATCAAAATCAAGGCGACAAGGTACCATTGAAGGAGAATCTTAGCGTAGTTTTACCTTCAAAAAGAAAACGACTTATTGGACAATTTTATACTCATCAGCAATCATGGATGAGGGTAATCATAGTCTCAACAGTACCATAACTCTGCAAGCGCTCCCCGCTTTTACTGATGAGAAGTCATATAAAAAGGTGCCCTACAGCCAGAAATTATGTACATACGGACACGACGGCCCTCAAAAACGAAAATCATCGGCTACTACATCGAACCTTTCCACCAGACTCTCTTGAGCAATCTCACCCTCGACCACAACAAGCCTTGTTCATCATGGCTAATCGTAAGTATCGCGAAATATTGCCCAAGCAGGCTTCATTGAGCTTGGCAGATGCTGGCGACGATCAAAACGCTGCTGCATCAAGTTCTCAGCGCCCTCACGAAGCCGTGACGCCGGACTCGTACTGGACTTCTCATCACCCACCCATGCCGAATCCTGAATTCGATCATCAATTACCATATTCGTTCCCGGCACGAAGGGCACTTCCACCCAATGGTTACCAGCCCGATTACGCTATGCCCCAACCTTTGCCGTTGAACGCGGCCGGAATCCCGGTCAACCCAGACGTCACCGCCGCTCAATCTTCCCTGGACTCTCTGACAACCAGGCAGGTGCACCAACCTATATCTAGTGCACGCAACCAAGCGCCCCCTCAGCTCCCTGCGCACCCGCCTGTGGAACACACGTCCATCCAACGACCACTCTCCGCACGACCATTATCTGTCATCACACCTACAACAAGTAACATTGAGTGGGTGAACGCCGGAGAAAATCTCATGGTAGCTATTGGATCGCCTATACAATACTTCCATGATGGCCTCATCTCTATGGACGATGCAATTACTATGCTGTCTCCATTACCCGAGTTAGTGCATCTTTCAGGTAACGACGTGATCGCGATAAAAAATCTTCCCAACCTGAAGATCACGCCGGAGTTTGAACGTGAATTCAGCTCGTTGTTCAACATCGATATAGGGCATGGTGGTTACTGAGAAAATGGGAAATGGTTTGGTGATAACTTGGAGTGATAGACGGAGGCTGGTGTAGTGTTTTTCGAGCTTTCATTACTTGTGGATCGCCTTCAGTAGAATGATCTCAATTTTGTGAATTATTTCTAATGCCAAATATTTACCGTGATAATGTATTTGCATCAAGAAATGCATCATACGTAGACTAATTACTTCACTAACGTAATTCACACTCCTGATTCTTACATCTGTAAATTCTATAATATTAAGACAAGTTTGGAACTCAATCAACCTGAATAGTAAAGAAACTCCACCATTTTCCTGTCTAGATTCAACATAGCAAGAACCATCGACGTTGCGGAAGCTCCAACTATAAGGAAGTCCCCCCCTCACTTTTTGAAACAAGTCCGCTTTACCCTGACATGTTCTAAGGACTCGTTGTGTGCTGCAAGCATGAAGTTTCCGTAGCGCAGTTGGTGACCTCTGACCCTTTATAAGGCAAATATATCCGATACCATTAGCTCATATTGGTCTCACTCTTACCTCATCCGTACCTCGAGAATCCTTTACCCTGGTTGAGCTACCTAAAAGTTTGTGCCAAACATGCGATTTGACAGCGCCGCATTATTAATCGACAATCAACATCTACAGAAACAGCGACCTATTCATATTAGAAGTAGGCTCTATCGTTTCCCTGGCGTTACGAACCTTCAACTGAGAGTTCCGACCCGCGGCTCGGCGCGTATGTTAACCTGACCTCTCTCACGCTTCTTCCGTTCAACCACCACATCAACACGAAGATGCAGACGAGCAACACCATAGAGGAAGAAGCAACAATCCCGCCGAGATTCTCAAAACCACTGCTCGTCGTAAACAACTTGCGCAGGTCCCTTGCGACCGCCCGAAACAGAAGAAAGCTTGTCCCAATGACCATACACACGCCGATAACAATTCGAACGCGCCGCCGCTCCTCGATATCGCACTCGAACACCGAGCCTACCATGGCCCTTATGTTCACAACTCATCCCCCGTTTCGATTCTGAGACCTACCGAAAGAACTGCTATTGAGGGCTTATCACTATATACCCCGATGCATAGCTTGTCGTAAATCAGAACTCGACTGATACAAATTGCGCGTACGTGGCATAGTTATAAACTGGAAGAAATGTATCATTTATGATTAGAATAACATAGAAACATATACTTGCCACCTGGAAACCCTTCCGCAATGGATTTAGACCAATTATAGGTCAAGCGCTTATAATTGCACTCAGTTTTCATCACTGGAAAGTAACTATTCACGTTTGAAAGAATCTACTCACAAACCTTAGGGTAACAGGTATCGGGCAATTGTGTCAGACTTGTCATTCTTATTGCGACGATATTGCGGATCAAACTCGTGTACGGCACAGGAGATCATCCGGGTGTAAGCTGGATGCGCAAGCATTGAGAGCGAAATCCATGGCTATTCCTGGAATCTTTACACTGTATTCGTTCTCGACGGAAGTCGTACGGGTCGGGTCAAGGTGCTCAAGTCTGACATGTTACCGCCAAATCTTGGACGGGCATAGGATGGAAAAAGATATGACCTCCCGACCTCTCACTTGGGAAGCAGCTGCTCCTACAATACAATTGTTCAAACACCGTGATAAATGGTTGGGATTAGGTATTCAAAACGTCAGCTTGTGTACTAGTGCTTTAATAAGAGCCTCTTAATTTGAAATATCTCTAACTCTATGTACAACATGTCAACATTATTGATCTAGATGTATTTAGATAAATTCATAACAACCCCCTCCTAGAACTTGTATTGTATTAAAATATATACCTAATTAGGTAGAGCCTGGTTTATATGTTAACATCCTAAGAACAAGACAGTATGGAACTATTCCTACCACCCTTGAACTACATCGTGTCGTTACTATTGGTGAAATAGTCACAATGATGAAATCCAACAACACCATCATCGATGTCAATGCAGTTTATCATGATAAAGTGTCCAAAATTTCTTTTTTCTACAATAAGTGGAGTCACCAAATCAGGCTTACCTTTTCTAATTACAAGCGATTAACTTAAGTATGAAATAAGCTTGTGTGGGAGGATATATCAAAGAGCAAAAGGTCTTAATTCTATCTATTATAAAAACTCTACACTAGCTAGCTATATATACCTAAGACGCTCAGATCATATCACGTGTGCTTGGTAAGCTCGGTAGATCACCTGCACGGGACACCTGCACGCGACAGTTTGAAATATCGAATATTTGTATTAACTAATAGGCTATCCCATTCATGCGCATCGATTAAACAACAGCCTCCAAGTCCCGTTTTTCGTTACAGTAGGTTATTCCAAAGTAACCAGAGTCTTTCCGAACATTCTAAGGTCTAGTTATGGTACCCTTTTCTCCGAGCTATTCCGCATGAAAACCTCGTTCATGACCTCGCATCCATGGACCATAGGGCTTTGGAGCTTCAAGTTCGCGGCTTCGATCTACTTACCTTCTTCTCACACATCTCCTCAGGCTTCTTTTTAGGCTTTGGCTTCTTTTTCGCTTTGTCAATCCAAGCTTCTTCTGGCAGAAGATGACCTCGAAGTCGCATCGCCTCCTTGACTTTCTTACTGGGTATCTCTCCACTCATAGGCAACTCCAGAATTTGTCTTCTCAACCCCATCCCCAAGATTGTCTTCTGAAAATGCACCGCTCCGTTACGCCTTCTTGCACTTCTCTTCTGACTATTTTCGAGTCTCCGTAGCTCAATCCCTGCTTCTTTTACATCTGTAGTTGAGCGTATAGGACCGGCACGGATTTCCGCGGGGGAGAGTCCTACCCACCACTGAGGATTGGCAGCGTGGATAGTTCGAATAGCTGGCGGCATGCGGATGGAGTAAGTCTCATGGGTAACGCTGCTGTCAATGAGAAATGCGAAGCTTTTAGAATGCGCTTCTCGCATGAGAGTGAGAGGGGTAGAGGGTGGGGAAGTGACAGAGAGCCTGAAATTGGTGAAGTGGCCGTGTTCAATATTAACGGTATTCCAAGAACGAATGAAGGATATACCTTCACAGATGCGCATTTCTAGAAATATCTCGTCGTCGCTGATAGAGAAACTTCGCGCCTCTGACTGTGGGTGAGGCCCGTTGGGCTGGTGAGTGGGATTGATGGGAGATCCAGTGGGCCTCCTCCTCCTAATTAGCTCGCTTCCTTTCTCTTCGTTCCCTTCTTTGGTCAGAGTCTGTCTTGATTTTGTTCTTCGATGAATACCATTTTCTCTGTCTAGCCTCTCGTGCGCTTGCTGGAATAAAGGACTTGGGGGCGGGTGTTGGTTGCTGTCATCTAGTTGAGGGGTCGAATCGGAGTATAGTCCACAATCACCTGTCAATGCAATCTGAGATGGCGTCTGTGGCGAATTTTGAGCCGTAGATGATTCTGGAAACTGATCTAATGTCATTTCCGTTTCTGGGGCTGGTGTTCCTGCTTCAAGCTTCAAGCATGGGGCGTTCACCTTGATGTTGAAGTATGAAGTTAGTTTCGGGGTGATCACGGGGCGTACTATGTAATGTGAAAGCGGATTGCTTTCGTTGTTTGATGCGACTGCGATGACCTCATCACGTGTAGTAGAGAGCGGGTTTGTATGGCTTTGGCCATCGTCTGACGCGTGGTTCTGTGCCATGAGCCAGGCCTTGCTCGTTTGGTATTGGCATCTTGATTTTGCTGGTTGGTATCAATATGCGGAGAGAAGAAGTATGAAGTATAAGTAGTGATCTCTTAGGAGGGGACATTTGTCAACGCTTCAGTGAGTGTTTGCACCCCTGGGTGTTGGCAAACTACGCGTCACGCAATCGACTGAAGTAAGAAGTGTCACTTTGGACTTGATTGTTACTTTCGAGATTTTAAATTGATTATGTAATGTTTTCAAGACGAATTGTGGGTTAATTTCACGTAGATATGTCACGATTGTTCTCAAGCTTTATACAAGGGCCAGAATGGATGTACAGGAAAGGGGGGCTTCGCTGCTTCGAAAGATGAGCACGAAATTTGGATAGCTAAGCCCGAGTATTCCAGATAAAAGCTCTTCTATGTAGAACTGTGATAGTGGTTTTTCACAGTTTCGTTTCTTTCAAAGACTTTCTTCGGTTCGAATGAATGTGCTAGCCATATTCTATGTAATCCCTACACCTTGATATACGAGCTTGCCTTTGAATCAATTGAACTAATCACTACTATGGCGTCATAAATTGAGTCAGGAATTCAATCATGGTGTATGAAAGTTTTGTCTCTCCAATCTAAAAGCAGATACTAAGCAATTTTATCACTCATCGTGTTCACAAGGTCCCATCACTCGTGATTTCATCTAAGCAGTACTAATATCTCTAACGCAGTTTGCAAGTCGTTGAAATTGCAATCTAAACGCTTGATGTCTACTTATACAAAAAGCTACGTTTAGCAACACAAAACGATATTCGCACGCATCTTCATGATGGAATTTCGCACGATCTTATGCATATCTCCTACGGTCTAGATCTGATTCATCTGCCCAGTTCCCTTTCATTACCGGTACTCAATATAAGTCTTCATTTCTACCAGCTTCTAAGAGCTATTGGTTTCAAGCTAATCTACCATTATCTACAGTTCGGCAAAGATAGACTGTTTGCAGTATGATATAAGGATTGTTCTACAAGTCGTTTGGGCTATTAGAAGCGTATATTTGGTCCTGCTTAGTACTACGTAGCATGATGCTGCACGCTTTGACGTCAAATTTCCCTCGCGACCTCCTGCTCTCTTCACATGCTCCCACACTCCCGTGATCCGGAGGAAGTTCACCCTCAGCGACTGAAAACCTCGCATCTGAATCTCTCATCTCTTCAATAACTCTGGCGTCGCAATT
Organism: Helminthosporium solani; assembly: GCA_022560085.1. Taxonomy (NCBI): domain Eukaryota; kingdom Fungi; phylum Ascomycota; class Dothideomycetes; order Pleosporales; family Massarinaceae; genus Helminthosporium; species Helminthosporium solani. The sequence goes on from JAFISD010000165.1 coordinate 65,881, forward strand.
ACATCAAGCCCCAAGTCAACTACATGAGATTTAGGGGCTGCAGGACAAACACCTCGAAGTTTCGTGACCGTCCGTACATGTGCTTATCATGGCCATCCCCCTTGTAATCAAGCTTCTCGAGGCTGTGCTAGCCGTCATGTACTTTCACTTCGCAAAATCACCTACAGCGAGCTACCACCTTCATCAACCCTCCTGGGCACTGTCACAACTCAACGTTGACCGCTGTGTTGAACTACAGAATGAAATTCTTCTCTTAGGTTGGCAAGGGCTTGGTCGCGACCCTTCAGACTTCAAACCGCTCAACTGGTTTCAAGAGAACGGCCAAGAAGCGGAAGACATGCGTAAATATCTTTCTAAAGATTTGACAACGTTTCTGGAGCGAGCTGGCAGCGTGAGAGATTGGAGCTTCCATTGGTATGTTGACGGGCTGACTGTTCCAAACATGATGTTTTCTTGGGAGGAACTTCTGCACTGGAAGAGCGATGCGAGGCATAGATATGTGTCGCTTTATCTGGCGAACGACATTAGTGAGCACCAAGTGGGGGTGATGTAAGTGATACTTTGAACCCTTCAATAGAACGACGTTACTAACTAGATGATAGTTTCGATCAATACAAAAACACAGCAATTATGAGTGCAGATATCGAAGACCTCGGCATCATCACGAACGGTCGTATCAGGTGGTGGTCTTTGGAAACGATACTCGAAGCGTGGCTCGACATGATCAAAAAAGGGAAGGTCAAGGCTACAAAAGAGCGTGAGACTGATCTTGAGCGGTTTAAACCTTGGGTATTGGTGCCATACACTGAAGCCGGGCTCGAAGAAACACTCGAAATCTTCAGCAAACTCGTACACGCAATTGAGTCACGAATTGCTCCCTTCAATGTCAATACGGCAGACACATTTTATGGCTTAGTTGACGAAACCACAGTGAATTATGCACAAATTAACGATGGATTTGGGCGCCAATTCCTTCTCCGCGCCCGACGTCCACACTTCCACTTCATCGCACCTGGCTTGGAAGTAATATCTTCTACTGTGTTTTCGATCAACTCGTTCATCACTGTTTTTAAACTCCTTACCCATCAACGATCCTCCGCATGGTCGTTACGTCGAAGATATTCCGCCCCTCCCACTATTCTACTCCACCCATACTCATACAGTTCCAGGCCCTTCTCGACCAGCCCGAGGGAAGTTCTATTATCCCTTCCACAAGATGGACAGCTACCCCTCCGGCCTATATCTTTATCAAGTCACGTATGGTTTGCATCGCTTCGACGATGAATGTATACTCGTTCTCCCCTTTGGAATTGGAGGTAAGGGATACGCGCGCAACAGCGACGGCTCTCTATTTGGTGAGAACAGTAATGATGAGCTGCCCATGGTGAAGGATGTACATTATAGCTTGTACCAGCCGGGCATAGACCTTTTGGAGATATACATGGGGTTACGCTAGGGGTGGTCTTACAGAGTTGGTTAGGTATGGTGGAGAGAGGGGATTGGAAGGTAGGGAAGGATGGGGTAGGGGATGCGATAACAGAGTGGAAGAATGCTGATAGGAGGGGGGGTTGGGAGAAGTACGTTGTTCCTCCAAGTTGGTGATGACGTTCAGCATCATTTTCGTTACTGGCTGGGGCTGACAGGTGAGCTGACGTTGCCTTGGACATACATGTCGGAAATGCAAACTCGCTACATGACTTTTATCAGACTCTGTATCATCGTTCATTTCTCCATCGACCAAGATCATCGAATTTTGATATGGCGTCCCTTGAGAACAACGTCCAGCATTCGTACCTCAGGGTACTGCTTTTGAACAATTTCCAAAACATAAAAAGACTCCCAATGTACTGCCAGCGATAATGCACGGTCCTTTTGACGATTTAAAGAGTATTATGTTATCCAGGTGCGGGGATCACGGTCATGGGAAGTTGTATGCAATCGTAATTCACATGTTGAGACATGGTCAAGCCTTTTGAGAGTAAATTTTTTCACTCGGGTTTTCTCTATTCTTTAACTTTTGGAAAACACTTTTGCTAATGAGATGCAACGATTTTGGAGAGTCCATGAAGTCTTTTTTACATCGTTTTGGTAAATGTTAAGATATAGTTGGCACGCAAGGTAAGGTTGAATAATTTCGATTGTTCCAGGAGCCACGGAAATAAGCAAGACGCCATTCATCTTCTCGTCAGGTTATTTCAAGTTAAATTTGAGGCAGCATAGAAAACTGTTGTAGATGTCTTACTTCTTTGAATTCACATGCAAGTGGCAAGAAGGGATATAAGCCAGGTATGCCGTGTATCGAAAACGTTCCGGAGAGAGATTCCGGCGTGGCTTTATAACAGTAGTAGCAGTGACAGTAAATCTTCCACTAGAGGAATTCTGACGAGTAGATCTCTCATGAATTTGGCGGTGGCTTTTTATAATACTAGTAGATCGCCAACAAACGTGCACGCTCTTTTGCTTGATTCATAAGACAAAACTTTAAATCTCAACACCTCAATACAGTCATACGATAGTTTGATAGACAAGCACTAGACGGAGAGGCTCAGGTAAATATCTCAATATGAGCAGTTGTCGCATGAGGCCTACCTAGAGCTGATCACGTGATCAGCTCTCTGAGAGCGCATTGAGCTGAGCTCAGCTCAGCTCGGTCCTCTCGCACAGCTCGGAGGCACTTTTCTCCGCTTTCCTTTGTATATAGTCTCATCTGATCTAAAGCTCTTACAGCTTTAGTGATCTGCTCCAATAGATCACCCGACCTTTGGTTCCAGAGCTCTATTTCCTCCCACAGCAGTGACAAGAGATGTATTGATGTTAAGTCTTTCGCTTTCAATCCAAAGAAATAGCAATGGTGAAAATAACATTTGTTACGCTTCTTATACGTTCATTATGTTCAAAGACAGAATTCAGATCATGAACTTCTACATACTCGTTGTGAAGGGAAAGATAGAAGTAGAATATAACCATTTCGATGTCGTTTAAGCGCTCGATACCGTGATGGAGGAAGAGATAGGAGAGCTGGAGTTTTATTGAGAGTATCGTTTCATTCTGGACACAAAAATAACAAGAGCGTTCAAAATGCTATTTTGACTTCTTTCGAAAGATCAAGAATGGATAGATTACCATATTTGACGAATTCTAGCTCTCAAATTTGTGAAACTATCGAACAGGTGACCTTTCCATAGCCTTTTGGAGGGCGATATAATATGACCCTTCTAATGCAGAGAATTCTCTCTCTTGTTTTCATATGTTCCTATCTTTTAGAAAAGACGAGAAGAATGTGATCGTAGGACTCATTGGATGATGCTTTTGGAAAAGATGTCAGGCTAAGTGGAAACATGAGAGTAAGGTTGTGTGAGTTTTAGATATCAAGTAGTCTCTATTGTAATACCATCGAAGGATTTTTATCGACGATAATAAACAACATAAAATATCTTTGACCGCTTTTGCGAAGAAAAGGAAGTCGGGGAGCAGGGGCGACACGAGATTGAGCAGTACTTCCGTCAGGCTCAGACCATCTCACAAAGGTATTAGCTATCATTTACACTTTCATGAGATGTCCAAGGCCCTTGGCATGGTATGTAATTTATTCGTGAATGTTCCATCTACTACCTAGCTGATGACGGCTGGATTGGCGGACTGGAGGTGTCTGCTTGTGAATTCTACAATCTCATAGAATGAGAGAGGTGGAGATAAATCACAGAAGACTTTTCGGTAAGTAGCCTGGAGCTCCAGGCATGGTTCTAATTCCTTCCAGTTTCAAACTCAATCATTTACGCAAATTTATATGCTTTTGAAAATATATAGCTGCTCCTACCATGTTCCAATTCATTTGTAGTAGCGCAGAGCATTTGTGGATAGATGCTCTATCTGGGGTTCTGACTGGGATCTGAAGTGCCAGGAATCATCGCATATCCCACTTTCATGCATGGGGTTTCATTTTATGTCCAAGATGCAAGGCCAGAGAGGCATGTTGGTACGAGCCGAAATCTTTGAAGTCTCTAGATGCCTGACATTTTTGGTTTCGAATACCCGTAATTTTTGCGGGCAGATAAGAAGGAAAACAAAATATCACACATGTAATGATACCCTAGTAGTTCCTAAGTCTCATAGCAAAAGAAAGCTATAGATTCACTCCATAGCTTCTATACTTTTCATATTGTATACAATAAAACCAGAGATATCCAATCCTCCATTTGTCTCTGTTGAGTGGTTTTAGAATAAAAAGAGATAATTCACAGCCACACAGCTCATGTTTGTGTTTGGTAAGCTTTTACATGGCTGAATTAGGCATGTATTTCAAAACTCTCAGCTTAACAATTTCTCAAGCAAGAGGCCAAGCACATACCCGCGTGCCAAAAGTTTTGATAGACCTCTCTCTTTTAGCGAGCATTAAAGTTACGATAGTTGACCAGAACGACAGATTAAAGCTATGCGTTTTTCGTTCTGATAGGTAGGTAGGTCATCATGTAAATACATTGCAAAGTATGTATTCTCAAGAGGGGAAGTCGGCCAGGAACAAACACATAAAATTGTCTCGTTTGAACCTTTTTTCGCCAAGGATTGCATGTAATCGTATTTTGCGGATTTGATAGAGAGGCCAGAATCCCAGAAATTCATATACTGTTACTTGTATGCCAATTTCAGGGGGAAAGGGAATTGAGAGAAGAGAGATATCACGGGTATCTTCGAGTATATTTTTATTCAAAAATGACGAGTCTTCATTTCACATAATTATACCTATCTTGGTCTAGAGATGGAGAATCGAGAGAGAGAGAGAGGGATAGAATTGGAGTTCTACTATTTGCAACTTTCCATGAACTAGCATCGATATCATTGTTGTGCATCCATATCGTTTTGATAGGAGCGGAAACGCTGCTCATAACCCAGTCGGCGATTGATTTGGAAATGAAGACCGTTATAGTTGGATCCTTTACACACTAGGTGTGGGAATAGTCTTTTTAACATCGTTATCTGCATTCGTTCTGGAATAAAAAGGAAGAGAGAATGCAAAGCATGTCCTTATTTATCAACCCTTAAAGAAGAGTCAAAGACTTGCAGACAATATTAGAGCTATTATTTATTATTTTAAGAGCAAATAGAATAGAAAGTATATATATATAGTTCATCATATTTTTTCCTATTTTATTAGTAGGTTAGTTGGTTAGTTGGTATTGATTTTTGTCTATAGAGTAGAGTAACTATCTATTTCTAGCCTCCTAAAGGGTATAGAGACATGCTAAGCTATAGGATACTATCGCGCATAGGTGAGGTGGTCCTTGGTGATCTACCAAGCTTGCTGCATGGTTTCCCCTAAGCGTTGCCCCTGAGTGTCTTAGGTATATATAGCTGGCTCATGCAGAGCTTCCTTAATAGATAGATAGAAAACCTTTACTCTTTAATTAATCCTCTTATAGTTATAAGCCTAGCGCTTCTTATATATATATATAGCAGGGTAATATAAAAAAATAAATTAAAAAAGTTATAGTTTTTAAATATAAATAACTTTTTTAATACTAGGCCTATAAATATAAATATTATATATTTATATAGAGAAAATCTAGGAAATTAGGGCTATAGCTTAGGTAATAGCTTAGTAAGCAAGAGAAAAATTTAGTATTTTACTAAACTTAGGCTATTTTTTTCTAGTTTTTAATACGCTATAACTTTTTTTTAAGTGTTTAATATTATTTATAATTTAGATTAACTACTCTTAGACTAGTATATTCTAAAT